>WSYH01015868.1:0-13799 GCA_036426205.1 Ascaphus truei | reverse complement strand
AAATGTAAATTAATTGATTAAGCCTGTCAATGCAAGACCCTTGTTTAAAATCACCATTATCATCCTCTTGAGGCATGCTGACAGGCATTTTTAACCTTCGACTCATGTGAGTTGGTAACCAAAGTTTGTAAATCTTATTTTTCTGTTCCTCAGTCAAATTAAATCGATCTGTATAAGATTCAAAAATATCTGCATTATGAAATGCATCCAGGTGATTTTTATAATCAGGTATATCTTTTAATACCTTCATTAAATGTTCGTGAATCTTTAAATTCAGTGTGGCTGCTTTGTCATGTAACTTTTTCCTTGTCAGTTCTGTGCTGCTTATGTCAGTCACATCTACGTCTGCACTAGAACTAGGAATAAAAGAAGCCCCTTGAGTATCTTTTTTCTTTTTGTCTTTACAGCAACCCATGCAAATTTGATATTGGATGTTTCAATTTGTTTTTCTATCTCGTGTATGCGTTTATGTAAAATGTTACAATTTGAACATAGATCAGTTTTTACAACTTCAATTTTATGCGATTTCTCATCATTGAAAACCATCAAATTAAACACTTTGATCATTTTCATGACATTTCTTAATTTTTTCTTATCTTTATGCATAGTTAGTATATTCTTATCTATTCTCTCATTTTCTATTTGCACCTGATTCCATAGATAACTCCACAATTCAGTGTCAGTAGATGTATGAGGTAACACATTTAACATCATATTACTGTAATTTGCATATGAATTAATAAATTCCATTACTTACGTTTTGTTATGTATTTTCTTTCACCGAAAACTTGTGCTCCAAGACTCTAATTGTTCCCCCACAAACGTCACAAAGTTTCTTTGAAGAAATTCCACGCTATTCCATTCAGCGCATACAAATGCTCCAGACAATGCTCCCTGCACGTCCCGCAAATGTACCTTCTTCCTTGGGAAACTTAACCAGACAAAGGCAACCCCTGAACAGTCCGTCTCCCTCTAGGAGATTCGTGAAACGTGGTTCTCTGTCTCTGATCTATTAATCAACTGTAGTCAAATCTACCAAAAACTTGACACTTCTTTTTTTTTTCCTTTGGTTCGTTTCAATTTTTTCTCAAATCTTGGATCCAGGATGTATCGACCACACCCCCTCTAATCCAAATGTGACGAAAAAACTGAATGAAGGCTGGCTCGCCAATGTTAAATGTCCTTAAATTCGCTTTTTCTGTAGATTTACATCAGTATAGGAAAATAGCAGTCGTCATATATATTTGCTGGGTCTAAACTTTGTACGGGTGGTAAACACCTGCATGCTGTTTTGCGGACCCTATCTCTTGCAATCCATGCAAACAGATTGGAACTCTGATGGCCAAACCATTCATATACAGAAGAATGGTATAAACATTGTGGCAGTATGGCCGTGGTAAGTGAGGAGACAACACGTCTTTTCCGGTGAAATAATACTGGTGGGTTTATTTGTCCAAAAACGGTAACTAAACAATGGGTACACTGTCCCTTTAAAAATTGAAATGAAACAAAATCCTAACCCCGGCGGGGTACTAGCTAAACAAAAGTGCAGGCTAACTATCTGGCTGGCTAGCTAACCTATTCCAGCCCAATAATGTACAGCAAACGCAGTTGGCTCCTTACCTGGGAGCTTTATTCTTCCCTCTTGGGACCGGATCGCTTTGAGCAGCTTGTGTCTGTCTCAACACACCTCTGTCTTTCCTCTATGCCTCAGATTGAGACTGCCGCCCCAGAGGCATTTCCTCTTCCTGTTTTTAAAGCAGGTGAATGAGCTTAATTCAAATCACCTGTGGTCTGCTTCACAAGCTGAGTTAACCCCTCGTTTACTGGATAGCATGCATACTGCCATCTCCTATTCACATACACAGAGTCAATGACCCTGTCACAACATTTATGAGTTATATTATACCTGGTTACATATTGATTACAGAAATCAGTACAATCGTCTAGTTTTATTTCTACAGGGGGTCTTTTCATTACATCTATTCACATACACGGAGTCAATGACCCTGTCACATATCCCCCTTCCCAGCGTAACATTACCGAGTGGAGCGGCCTGTGCACCCTAGAGAGTGCATCAGCATTACCGTGCAGTATGCCTGGCCGATGTTGGACCGTAAAGTTAAAAGGTTGCAACGACAGGAACCAACGGGTAACTCTCGAGTTCTTTTCTTTATTTCTGTGCATCCACTGTAGTGGTGCGTGATCGGTTACGAGTGTAAAAGACCTGCCTAAAAGGTAATATTTCAATGTGTCTGTTGCCCACTTTACGGCTAAACACTCTTTTTCCACTGTGGCATATCTTTGTTAGCGGGGACACAATTTGCGACTTAAATAGAGGACCGGGTGTTCCTCTTCTCCTACAAACTGGGACAGTACTGCTCCGAGACCTACTTCGGAGGCGTCTGTTTGTAGAAAAAACTCCTTAGTAAAATCCGGGGCTACCAAGACTGGGTGACTACAGAGCGTTGTGCGTAGGTCTACAAATGCGGTCTCCGCATTACTGTTCCATTTTACAACATCAGGTGCCTTTGCCTTTACTAGATCTGAAAGCTGTGCAGCCCGGGTTGCAAAATGGGGTATAAATCGCCTGTAGTAACCTACAATGCCTAGAAACGTCCTAACCTGTTTCTTTTTAAGGGGACGGGGCCAACTCTCAATGGCTTCAACTTTATTGAGCTGGGGTTTTACTGTCCCCCTTCCCACAACATAGCCAAGATATTTTGCCTCTGCTAGGCCGACTGCACATTTAGCTGGATTGGCTGTAAGACCCGCCTCCCGAAAGGTTCTTAACACTGCCTCAACCTTTTCTAGATGTGAGTCCCAATCTGGACTATGAATTACCACATCGTCTAAGTACGCTGAGGCGTAGTTCGAGTTTGGGTGTAACAATTTATTCATCAACCTTTGGAAGGTTGCAGGCGCCCCATGAAGACCAAAGGGTAAAACAGTATACTGAAATAGACCATCAGGTGTGGAGAAGGCCGTTTTCTCTTTTGCTGACCTTGTTTTTTTTTGTTTTTTTGTAAAATATTTTTATTGGAAATTCTGCAGACTTGTACATACAGTATATTTTTAACATGCATAATGTAGCAGATTCTTATACAGGTATCTCTTTATGTTCTATACAATATTTGATTTGCATTATATCCTTTTTATTTTTAATATAGTAACACTTGAACCTTCAACTCAACAACTAAACATTTACTTGTATTATGTCAATCCGTTATATCATTTTACCTTCAACTTATTCCCTCTTGATAGTATACCCCAGCCTTTGCTTCATCTGTTTTGACCCTCTGACAAACTAACCAAGTCATTTATATAAGGGCTCTTCCCTCCTACAGTATGTTTGTACTCTTTTCGCCACTCCTGTTCGACCCATACACCTGTCTGATATCCTGAGGTATTTATTTCACTAGTGTTTTGGTATCGTCCATAGTCCTATTGGGTACTTTTCTACCCCCTCCCCCCCCCAGTCTGTTTTTTTTATTGATGGTGTAGTGTTCAGAATCTTATTGGGGGATTCCTGGTTAGTGTGCGTGTTGCATACCATGTTGTGTGTTTAAAGTTTTCTTTGATTTTTGTCTTTGTCTCATCTGACTGTGCGGCAATGAAGCTTTCCCAGATTTGGAAGAATCGTTCCGCTTTTTTTTCTTTGTCCGTCGTGGCTTCTACCCAGTCTAATGTGAATATACTAAACATTTTTTCTCTCCACAGCTGCAGAGATGGGGGAGTGTTATGTATCCACTGTTGCAAGATTGTTTTCCTTGCGGCCATAGCTATAATTTGTTTCAGTTTGCTGTTATCTGTTTGGTCCCCTGCTGCCCCTTCAACATTTAGGTTTATAATATTAAAAATCGCATATTCGGGATCTATACGGATTGTTGTATTTAGGGAGTCTTTGCAGTACTCGCCTATTCGTGACCAGAACTCTTGGACCACTGGGCAGTTCCATAGGCAGTGCATAAGATCTGCCTGTGGGGCTGCACACTTTGTACATTTACTGTCTAGCGCTAATTTTGCTTGTATCTGAATTTGGGTGTAGTATATGTTCTATGTAAAATGTTGTAGTGCATTTCTTGGTATATTGTGGATGGGATGATTTTCAACGATTTCTCAAACTGTCTCATAATAGTCTCCATATTTAGGTTTGGGCAATCTGTTAACCAAGCTCCCATTCCCGGTGTGTTGCCATCAAAACGTAATGTTTTCTTCAGACATTGATAAAAATTTGATATTGAGATTTTCCCATATTTTGCCGTTTGGAAGAGAGCATCAAGTTGATTGTCTCTATCTGCTGTTGGTAAGTCGTTTAGTGATGTCAATGCGTAATGCCTGGCCTGTAGGTATGCAAAGAATTGTGTGTTAGGTAGTGTGTATTTATCGTTCAGTTCCTGGAATGAGTAAATTGTGTGATTTAGTTTATGCAGGAGCTGCCCTATTCCAAGGATTCCCTTCTTTTCCCAAGCCTCAAAAGGGTAATTCGCCTTACCTTCCTGAAACCGCAGGTTTTTAGTGAACGGTAGAAATAGCGATTTGTTCCTTTGTAAAGAGAGTGTTTTCCTGGCTCTATACCACGCTTTATATGTGCTGAATAGTAATGGGTTCTCTTTTATGGCTCTTGGTACCTCGTGAGAAGGCATATGTAACAAATATGCCAAGTTTATATCTGGGCACATTTGTTGGTCAATTTCATATATTGTGAAGTAGTTTGTGTGGTTTATCCAGTCTCCCACATATCTCAAGAGAGCGGCCAAGTTGTACATTTTAAGGGAGGGGAGGTTTACACCTCCATTTCTTTTATGTTGCTGTAGTTTTGCCATACTAATTCTAGGCTTTTTGTTTTTCCATATAAAAATTTGAAATGCTTTGTTTAGAGCTTTTTCGTGTTTGTCTCTTATTATAATTGGCAACATCTGCAGTATATATAGGATTTTTGTGAAGATTGTCATCTTCACCAGATGGCATCTCCCCAGAAATGTTACGTGTTAAATGTTCTTAAATTCGCTTTTTGTATAGATTTACATCAGTATAACAGAATTCAGCATTCTTGTCGTTTGCACACAAAAACAAAACGTTTATTTTGAAAATAATTACTTACATACAAAAATAGTAAGAATGACGATGATGTTTCAAATAGATTGATATTCTTAAGAATAGTTGCACATAGTAACCTTCTTTCTGTTAATCTCTCCAGGTATTAACATTTCTTTCTCCTCTTCATGATATCATCACTCTGGCCTGGTCTTTCTTCCTCTGGCCTATCTTCTCCTCATCCTTCCTTCCTTCCTAAAGCTTACTAAGCTCACTGTTGTATTTATCCATAAAATATTCCTTGAATCAGCTCTCTTAATATATATTTCTATTCCAAATTAGGTCCTGCAGTTTCAAACTATGATCGAATCAGAAACATCACACTTATTCTAAACATAGAATACCAAATACAGTAAGGACTGGAAGAGTCTCAGAGCTTTTGTCACAGCCTCTACTCTCAGCTAAAGTCACAGTTGTCAATAGTCACTCAGTGTCAAACCTAAACAGGGTTTCTGCCTACTCTGACCTTTTAGGACAGCTGCACCGTCAAAATAACTCTATAACCGAAAATACAATCAGATATAATATATAGATATGAAGGAAAGTCCAGACTATTATACTGTATACTTTAACATTCTGCCTTTGATAACAGATTCATTCATTACAATATAATTATTGCTAAATTGGATTTCTTACAGTACGCTTAAGTTTTGCCATTTTCGGAGCGTTTGTGTGATGTTTTCTATCAGGAGTCTAATATTAATATTATATTATTGATGGATATCGCTCGGGATGAGTACCCCCAGAAATGTGATGTGTTTTTTTGCCCATTTAAATGGGAAGGGGCCCTTCCACTCTATCTTTTGATTGCAGTCTAGAGCTAGTGCCTCTGATTTTTCATAGTTGATGATTAGGCCCGAGACTTTGCCATATATTTGTATTGCTTCTATAATAGCGGGTATTGCCTTTTGAGGGTTTGAAATGAAAAGGAGCATATCGTCCGCAAATGCTGCGATTTTTAGTTCTTTGCCACCTATTTGAATGCCCTTGAATTCCTCCATCTGTTTTAGGTGTCGAATTAGGGGGTCTAGTGCTATATCAAATAGCATTGGGGATAGGGGACAGCCCTGCCTTGTTCCCCGTTGTAACGTGAAAACTTCTGAGTTTAGTGCATTAGCTGTGATATAGGCTTTGGGGGAATTGTATATTGTTTGGATTAATGTTGTAAAATTCTCCCCAAAGTTTTGTGCCTAGAGAGTCCTGGTAATGTGTGCCCATGTAATTTTGTCGAATGCCTTTTCAGCGTTGAGATTTACTATTATGTTGTTGCCTTTGGACTGTCCTGCTGTCACCACCGCAGCCACAGCTGATCTTATACTCGTAACTGACTGTGTCCCGGGGACAAAACCTGTTTGCTCTGGAGAAATAATATTGGGGAGAATATTTTTTAGACGGTTTGTGTAAATTTTTGTTAGAATTTTAAAATCTTGGTTTAACAGGGAAATTGGTCCAGATTCCTGCCTGGTTTTGGGATGACAATTATTTTCGCTAGATTAAAATTTTGCGGCTTTTGTTTTTCCTCCCTTATATGGTTGTATAGGTTGGTTAGTGATATTGCTATTTCTGGGTTTAATAATTTGTAGTATTATGCGCTAAGGCCATCTGGTCCTGGTGATTTGTTATTTTTAAGTGTGTTTATAGTTTCCTGTACTTCTAGGTTTGTTATAGGTTGACCTAGTGCCTCTCTATTTGCTTGGGAGATCTTAGGAAGGTTTGCTTCTTGTATAACTTTTTCTCCTAATTCTTTGTCATCTGGGATTGTTGTGTAGAGTTTTTTGTAGTAATTTAGGAATGTTGCACAAATTTCTTTGGCGTTTGTTGTTCTGCCACCCTCCTTGGTGCTAATGGACACTATTTGATTAGTACTTTTGGTTTCTTTTGTTAGATTGGCCAACAATTTCCCCGGTTTATTGCCCCATCTAAAGTAGCTATTTTTTTGATACATAAGTTGGGTTTGTGCTCTTTCACTCAGGAGTGCCTCATACAACTCTTTGGTTTCTAAATACTGCTTCTTATTTTGTTCTGTATTATCTGTCTTGTATATTTGGAATGCCTGTGTTAGCTGTGTGTTTAGGTTGTTCAGTTTGGTGTTTAGGGTTTTGTTTTTCCTAATACTGTAAGCAATTATATGGCCTCTAAGTACTGCTTTAGATGTTTCCCAGTACAGAATTGGTTCTACAGTATGCTGCTGGTTGTCCATCTCATAATTGGACCACTGGTTTTGTAGATACGCTTTGAACTCTTTTGAGTCGGCTAGATACGTGGGCATGCGCCAGCTTCGCGAGATATTTTTGGGTTTACTGAGTCTTAAGTTGATCCATATTGGTGCATGGTCTGAAATTATTATATTTTCTATTTTAGCCGAGTTTATTCTCTGCATTAAATTGGTTGAGATTAGGAACCGGTCTATTCTTGAGAACATATTGTGTGCGTGTGAAAAAAAAGGGAAATCTTTCTCTAGCGGGTTTAAAATTCTCCAGGGGTCTACCAGTGTTAGGTTCTCCCTGAAGGATTTTAAAGTTCTCCGTTGTGCGTGTGAGTGGTGCGGTACCCTTTTGTTTCCTGATCTGTCAAGTGTCCAGTTCTCCACTACATTGAAGTCGCCTCCTACAACAACGGTCTCTGCGTCCCACTCCAAAATTCTTTGGTAGAGATCTGTGAAAAACAAATGGTTAGGCAAGTTCGGAGCATATACATTAACCAACAACAGTCTCGAGTCTTCTATGGTGATGTCGACCATGAGATATCTGCCTCCCGGATCTTTCAGAGTTTTATGGATGGTGTAGTTCACATTTTTGTTTATTAGTATTGCAGTTCCTCTTTGCTTTCCCGTATATGGTGCCGCGATTATTTCTTGGATCCATGGTGCTTTTAGTCTTTTGGTATCTTCCTTCAGGAGGTGTGTCTCTTGGAGGAGCGTCACTTGTGCTTTGGATCTTTTGATGTGGGAGAGTATCTTCCTCCTTTTTGCTGGTGAATTCAGGCCCCCGACATTCCAGGAGACCATCTTGAGGTTGTTTATCCGGATTTGGGAATCCTCGGTTTCTACTTTAGCGTAATCTTGAGGCTGCATCTATCCAATTCCTTCTGTGGGGTTATAATCTTTGTTTTGTTTGCTTTCCATTGGAGGTGAGCTGTCCCAGCGAGCGGCCCCCTCCGGGTTTTTGGTATTTTGGAGTTTAAAGAAGTTTTGTTTTTGGTTGAGTTTTTGGTGGACTTTTCCTGTCATGTCTTGTTTGGTCCAGCTTGAGAAGCAGCAACAGGCTGTGTCTGTGGGCTTTGTGTGGCAATTCTTGTGGGTTCTCACCAACCAGGCTGACTTAGTTGGCTTTTGCTGGCCTAGGTTTGCCAAGATTGCCTTTTGTTTAGTTCATGAATCGTTTGGTCGTGGATTTGGTCCCTCTTTAAAGTGCGCGTGCGCTAATTCTGGTGACTCAAATAGAAAGGTCTTGGAGCCTTCCGTGACTCTCAGTTTGGCCGGGTAGAGTAATGCAAATTGTTTCCCTTTCTTGTATAACTCTTTGCATAATGGGGAGAACTCTCTCCTTTTTTGTGATACTTGGGCCGAGAAATCTTGAAAGATTAGTAGTTTGTTGCCTTTGTAGTGCAGATCGGACCTTTTCCTGTAGGCTGCTAGCACGTTTGCTCTGTCTGCGTAGTTTAGGAACCTCACGATGACCGGTCTCGGTCTGGCTTTGTCTTGGTCTCTTTCTGGTCCTAGTCTGTGAGCTCTCTCGATCTTCAGATCTTCTGCTGGGCCTGGCATTTCCAGCGCCTGCGGCAGCCATTTTGATAGCATATGGGTCAGGCCTGTCCCCCTCACGGTTTCTGGAATCCCTATTATGCGCAGGTTGTTTCTACGGCTTCTATTTTCTAGGTCATCCAGTTTTTCCTGTATAGATACTATGGTTTTAGATTGTGCCTCTAGCTTGCTTTGCAGCTGCTGTACTTCTGTCTCACAAACCATGGTTCTGCTCTCCAATTCTTCTAGTCTTTGCGAGCCCAGCTGTGCCAGCGTCTCCTGTATTACATTTTTAAGCTCGGATATTTTTTCCTCGAAGAGAGGGGAGATCAGCTTTAGCACCTCTCTGGCTATAGCCTCCGCCGAAGTCATTTCCTGTTCTTGGGGTATTGGTGGTGTATTAACTCTTTCAGATCTATTTGGCAATTGTGGCTCTGGGGCCCCTGGTTTTTTTTTTGTTTCTTTGTCTTTTTGCTTATTGATCCTGGTACTTGTTTTATCTATATATTTGTCCATTTTGAGATGTGTGTGTTGCCTTTACCTTTTCCTGCACACAGTTGGATGCTGCACTCAGCTGGGTGCCTTTGCTAGGGGGGGAAGCCCACTGCAGCCTAATCTAAGATGGTGGCAGACCAGGGGGGAGAGGAGAGGGGGGGAGAGAGGGGAGGGTGGAGAGGAGAGGGGGGGAGGGCGTAGAGTGTCTGGAGCTTGTATCAGCCTCCCTCACTGCTTTCTTGAGGTACACAGGATAGTAGCAGCCAAATGTATTTTGTATGTTTCCTTATGTTTCCCCTCCTCCTGTCTCCCCCCTGACCCTGTTACACGTTTGCCTGCTCCTGGACTGCCCAGCTGGTCTGTTTTCAGTGCTGTTTTCAGTGTTGTGGGTGAGGGGGGTATTCCCAGGGGCTCCCTCCTTACCTCTTCTTCTGTCCAGCAGCAGCCCCCAGCCTCCCTCGCACTGTTGCCTGGAGAACTCACTTCCTGGTTTCTCTTGTGTCTGGGAGGGGGGGTAACAATAACTGAATATACAATCAGATAATATATAGATATGAAGGAAAGTCCAGACTATTATACTGTATACTTTAACATTCTGCCTTTGATAACAGATTCATTCATTACAATATAATTATTGCTAAATTGGATTTCTTACAGCCCCCCTAAATTAGATTGTAATAGGATCACTATAAATCTTTCAAACAACCATACACATCACATTCAAAAATTATCAAACAGAATGTCAAAATACAGCACATCTCTGAATTACTCTGCCTTCACAATACATATTGCCAATCGCTGAAAAACAATACATCATGTTATAACAACGTACAATGATGAAGACAAATGAGATATTTCCCAATACTGATACATTATAACAGATTTCTT
This sequence comes from Ascaphus truei, assembly GCA_036426205.1. Classification (NCBI taxonomy): domain Eukaryota; kingdom Metazoa; phylum Chordata; class Amphibia; order Anura; family Ascaphidae; genus Ascaphus; species Ascaphus truei. The sequence continues at coordinate 3,577 of WSYH01015868.1, read as the reverse complement.
TAAAAACTTTCCCCATTAAGCCTGTAATTACCCATCATGTTCTGTCTCTTTTAGTTTACCTTCTTCATGTTGAAAAACAATTTCTGCTTTTAATTGTTTTTGTAACATCTGAAGTAAACCTTCATCTTTTTAAAATTCTTCAGTCCATTTCTCCCAAGAGAACTCAAACTCTTTTATTTTAGATATATTAAATTGTAATGGAACCATATTTACATCTCTCAAGAATGTGTAAATATATTCCTACTGATTTCCTCCAATACAATTTAATTCTTCAATCATTAAAGGTTTTTACTGTTTCAATACAAAGTAAGCATGAATGATAAATAATCTTGACTGACGTAATAAACAAAGTATTTTAGAATAAAAATGTAAACAAGCGTAAAAAATCTATCCGTTAAATCTTGCTATAATTGTGTAAAAAATAGAAATCTGGATATTGGAGACTATAAAATAATAACTGAATATTATTACTACCACTATTTCTAGTACTGTTATAGGAAATAAAATTCTTTCTTTTCCCAATATGGACTTTTAAAGAAAAAATAATAATACTTGTACATACTGTACATCGCACCCATAAATCTGTATAATTTTGAACCAATAACAATTCTTCTAGCAAACTTTGTTGTACTCCTAGAGATGTAATTCCCCGTTGTACTTTTTCAGTATTGATTATTTCTTTCAATAGTCCCAGTAGTAATAAATATAATAAAAATAGTTATTTTGTTTTTTCCTAAAAAATGAAAAAATATTCAGTCCCATCGGTGATGACTCTTGTTGATTTTCCTCATTCTTCTTGACTCCGATCATCCAATCGTATTCTTTATTCATCACACAATTACATATGACCTGTAAAAATATAGCAGTATCATTATATTGGTAAATATATTTAACCTTAGTCCATCTGGACCATACACTTACAATCGACATATTACGTACATAAATCACAAACATAACCTTTATCATAATGTTAATTATAATGTTAATTATATCATTAGATCCTTCTCAATTTGTTTACCAAAGACCTTTTTTTTCCCCTAAAAAAATGATCATAATTGTCAACTACTTCCCCCCCTTTTAAAATTTTGGAAATACAGAAGACCTATTTGAATTCCTAAATTTTAAATCCAATTCTACCAACTGATTATGGATGATACTTTAAATCTTTATTTAATCCCTAAAATTTCACATGTAAACTTTCATCACTAAACCTGTGAAATGAGAACCCCTATCTGACTCAAGAATGCGTGGAAAACCCCATCTGGAAAAAACATGATTCCAAAAAACTCGTGCTGTAGTAATTGCATCATTTTGCTTGACCAGAATGCTCTCAACCCATTTTGAAAATACAGCTCTCGTAATCCAAGCATATTTTAACCCATTCTTCCCTGAGGGTAAGGAACCATTGTGATCAATTTGCAATGTGGACCCTGGGCCATCTGCTGGTGCAATACATTGGAAAGGTGGTTTTTGTCTTTTGAGCCTAGGATTTCCTTTTAAACTTTCCAAAAGTGTCTCTTGTCCTACGTGACCCAAACTTTCATGATTTATGGCCTTTTCTTTATGGACACGAGAAGGCTTTAAATCAACCCGGGAAATAGCAATGGACGTATCCTTTGCCTGTTTCTCTGTAAAGGAAAGGAGCTGCATATCTTTGTGTCTGACTATCGCTGTGGCACTAGTCTCTGTAAGCACTACATTCTGTTCTGTTAAAACCTCTTCCTTAGCCAAGGAATCAACTATTGCATTTCCTTCAGTGAGAAAATCCAGTCCTGTTTTTTGTGTTATTTGGAAATCTTTCTTAAGTGTTGGAATGATATCTGCAACTGAACCCATTGCTTCTTCTGGCAATCTGTACTGACATTGAGATGGAACATCCTGTCCCTTCATATTAAAAATCTCATCTTTAAATCTGCCACAATCATTTTTTTCCTGTGCCCACAATTTTGGAAAAATTTGCACAATCTGCTTGAGACAAAAATTATCACTGATTTCACGTAATTGAAACTCACTAGTGACCATTTCAATTGGACAAACACTTCTCTCGTTACCATATTCAGAAGTATTAATTAACACAGGCTTTCTGCCTTCTGAATCTTTCCAAATTGCCTTATTGCCTAAATCCACAATATTACAAAGAGGTGTTCTTGGCAACATTGGTAACTTTTCTTTTGTTACACTTAACTGTGCCTTGGTATCTATTAAAAACTCTGTATCAAACCCCCCTAAGGTTCCTTCTTTATCCAAAGTTACTGGAGTTAATACTTCAAGAGGACGTGGTTTCAGATAGTCTAGTCAAGATGAATTAACTGTTTCGTCTATGTGAGTTATGTTACAAACCTGTTTGTGTGTGAGATCATTAGTGTCTGTGTGCTGAGCAAATACATTCTCTTTCCGCAAACTTTTTTGTAGATCTAAGAATTTGTCACAGTTTCTTCTATAATGCCCTATTTCTCCGCAATGAAAACATTTAAAACTTTGCAGCCACAAAGGCTTGTCTATTCTGCAGTGGTCATTCCTGTCATTCTGACTGTTCCAAGAGCTTTTACTTTTTTGAGTGGCATGAAAGGCATTTCTATCATTAACAACTTCTGAGATTTTAAGTCTGGGATTATTCTGCAAAAGCTGACGTCTAATATTATCAATAAAAAGAGCAGCAACTTCTAATGATTCTTTCTCAGAAGCAATTGCTAATGTTACTGGATCTAAAAATGTAATTTTTTTTACAAATGCTCTAATCATTTTCTCTTCAGAATCTTGATCAGAAAACAGTAATTTGTATGCAGTCTGGAATTTTAACATAAACTCAAAAGTATCCTCTGTAATTTTGGGTTTAAGATCTTCCAAAATATCAACGGTAATGGCATGTCCGGTGGAAATGTAAATTAATTGGCTAAGCCTGTCAATGCAGGACCCTTGTATAAAATCACCGTTATCATCCACTTGAGGCATGCTGACAGGCATTTTTAACCTTCGACTCATGTGAGTTGGTAACCACAGTTTGTAAATCTTATTTCTTTGTTCCTCAGTCAAATTAAATCGATCTGTATAAGATTCAAAAATGTCTGCATTATGAAATGCATCCAGGTGATTTTTATAATCAGGTATATCTTTTAATACCTTCATGAAATGATCGTGAATCTTTAAATTCAGTGTGGCTGCTTTGTCATGGAACTTTTTCCTTGTCAGTTCTGTGCTGCTAATGTCAGTCATATCTACGTCTGCACTAGAACTAGGAATAAAAGACGCCCCTTGAGTATCTTTTTTCTTTTTGTCTTTACCAGCAGCGCATGCAAATTTGATATTGGATGTTTCAATTTGTTTTTCTAACTCATGTATGCGTTTATGTAAAATGTTACAATTTGAACATTGATCAGTTTTTACAACTTCAATTTTATGCGAATTCTCATCATTGAAAACCATCAAATTAAACACTTTGATCATTTTCATGACATTTCTTAATTTTTTCTTATCTTTATGCATAGTTAGTATTTTCTTATCTATTCTCTCATTTTCTATTTGCACCTGATTCCACAGAGAATTCCATAATTCAGTGTCAGTAGATGTATGAGGTAAT
>WSYH01015867.1:0-13800 GCA_036426205.1 Ascaphus truei | reverse complement strand
TGACCAGTAACAGTGCAACAGTGAGAGAACCCTGTTCTGTGGAGTTCTACAAGAATACTGGTATGTTAACCCTTTAATTGACTCCACTTTATGGACAGTTATGTGTTATTGAAGAATCACTGTTTGTTATACACTGGGTCCAATACTCCCTGTAGCCTCATATGCTTCTACTTACACCATGATATGTGGACTTTGATGCTTTTATACATGGATTTCCACTGTGTCTGACTCGGACTGAGCACTGCTATTTGGACGTGTGTCCTAACTACCTATACTAGGGATCTAGTTTGAACCTTTCAAGATGTATTAAGGATAGATAGAGAAACATTACTTAATCCCAAAGAGGGGGGGGGGCCCAGGACAGATGAGATGACAGAAACGAGGATCTCCCAATATAGTAATTTACTGAAAAGAGATATCAGTAAAGGTAAAAAGGGAAATCTGGGCCACACAGGAGAGGACATACCTCTCATGATTACTCAATATAACAAATGTAGTCAGCAAGTTCAAATATAATTCGAAAGCACTGGAATGTTTTACTAATGGAAACCAGTTTGAAAGATTATGTAACCAAAGGTCCGCGGTTTGTCTATCAAAAAGCGAAGACGATCGCTTCCTATGTGTCCCCTAGTTATGTAACTTCACCTACAATCATCAAGAAATTTGTTACTAAAGGTTCTTTTAAGTGTGGAGGATGTAAACTATGTCAGTTTATATTACCATCAGCCCAATTTAAGGGCTCTTCCTCTAGACATTCATTTCCGATTAAATCCTTCATAAATTGTGACACACAGTACGTCATTCATTTCCGATTAAATCCTTCATAAATTGTGACACACAGTACGTAATATATCTTTTGACTTGTAGGTGTGGAATGAATTATGTAGGGAGGACCACAAGATCCCTAAAGTTTAGGATACTAGAACACATAAGATTGATTAAAAAACGAGACTGCTCGCATCCAGTCTCTAAGCATTTCTCACAATGTGAGAAAGGGGGGATTAAAGGATTAACAGTGAGAGGAATTGAAAAAGTTTTTGCGAACGAGAGAAAAGGGGATTTACTAAATTTGTTGGACCGCAGGGAGGCATATTGGATATTTATGTTAAAAACTAGAGCCCCCTGCGGTCTCAATGTGGAGTGGAATTTGAGTCACTTCACCTCCTCACATCACCCCCCCTTCACCTCCTCACATCACCCCCCTTCACCTCCTCACATCACCCCCCTTCACCTCCTCACCTGCACCTCCCCTCACCCTCTGCACCTCCGATCACCCCCTGCACCTGCGAGCACAGCGGCAGAGCAGTGTGGTAGGAGGAGGGATGGGCACAGGTTGTGTTGCCCAGCAGTGCCGGGGATCAGGGCAAGGAGGACGGCACATACGGCGAGGAGGCCCATGTGAGTGTGACGGCCCCCCCCCCGGGGAAGAACACCATGATGCCGGTGGGGGGGTGTGGGGGGAGGAATAGAGGGGGTAATTGGGGGGAGAGGGGTGGGGGAAGGTTGAGACGCGGCCGCACCGGGCCCGCCGTATGCGTGGGAAGCGGCGCGCTCAAACCCCCCCGCTTCCCACTTTACCCGAGCAGGAGCCAGGCGTGCACGATAACGTCTGTGCGCGCATGCGCGGCACATGCACCCGCCGGGGGCAGATAGCGGCTGCGCGCCACCCCCTCCCCACTCCCGTGGTGATTGGAGTCACTGGCGCCATCGCGCATGCGCGGCACGGCAGTAGGCAGCGGGCGGGGAACGGCGGCCATTATGAGCGGCGCCGCATGTCAGCGGCTGTGTGGGGGGTGCGGTGGCCATTATCGCCGCCGCCGCCGCATCTGATTTGTGGAGCGGGTGTGATGTCAGTGTTGGGGTCGGGCTGAGCCAGAACAAAACCCGGCCTCAACTGCCAGCACTGACGTCACATCCGTTTCATTTCTGTCTCCACAATCCATTTTTGCCCCATCACGAATGAGGTGCCACTAAAGAAGTTTCACTTAAAAAAAAAGCCGCATGTAACATTTACATGGAGATTCTGCATCTCCATGCAAGGCTGTTACAGGCGATCGTACACAAAATAAATATATTTTAATAATAGTGTACATGAGCAGGGGGTCTCCGGAGCTGAACTGCATTGGTTTTAGGTCCGGGGACCCCCTACTTCAGGAGATACAGGCCCCGTTATGGGGTGCCGGCATCCCCTGCACTTTTAAAGCTTCCGCATCACGTGACCGGGACATTTAAATTCTACAGGAGATACCGGCACCCCATAACGGGCCTGTATCTACTGAAGTAGGGGGTCCCCGAGGCTGAAACCAATTCGGTTCAGCTCTGGAGACCCCCTACACATCTACACTACTGTCAAAACACACACAACAATAACCAACAATTCATTATCGTAGCGGTTATCCGCTATGGTAATGAAGCTGCATTAATGTAAATTTTAATAATATTGTGCGGGAGCAGGGGATCTCCTGAGTGGAACTGCATTGATTTCTGGCTCATTTCAGATGCCATTGTCGTCGCCATCTTTATAGCGTCCAAGACGTGACGTGGACGCTATAAAGATGGCGGCGACAATGGCACCGTTGCCACAAACTGGGGCCTATAACTCGGGAAGCAGGGGTCTCTGAGCCAGAAATCAATGTGGTTCCGCTCAGGGGACCCCCTGCTCCGCACACTATTAATAAAAATACATTAAAGCAGCTTCATTTACCTTACTATTATCCACATATGGATTATAATGCATTTGCACATTTTAAATACATTAATCACAATAAATACAATAAATACATATTACACTTACATTTTCCAGGCACCCACGATGAAGGCCGTCTTCATCTTCATCTTCATCCTTCCCATGTCCCCTCCGATGCTGCTAAACATACAAAATACACAGAAAAAGGGGGAGTAAGGGAGTGATCAACTAAACCATACTAAATGTGTAGAAAATTTGTAATAGTAATAAATTCAACTGATAATGAAAGGTAGGTGCAACTGTGAACTGTAGTGAATCAGAACATTTTTGTCCCTGAGGAAGCTCCGTAGTAGGAGGGAAACGCGCGTTGGACGCATGTTGATGATGTCAGTCCCCTTCATGGGGTTGTTTTAATACAGTATCTGTCAGACGTTCATTAGATTAGCCATATATATAAAAATTAGGGCAGTGGCCAGGCGGGACTTGCTGAATTAGTTTAAGTCCTGATCAGGAGTCCATGTTATTAGCCCTCATGGTGTGTATTATCTATTAGGCTCATCAATGAAGTAGTGGGCTTGGTTTGCTCACTTCGGCTGTGTGCACTCTAGCAGTCTCTTATTTTCCAGTTTCAACAATATACTGGAACATTTAAACATTAGGGACTATTTGCACTAGATATTTGATTTAATTTATTTTTAAACATTATCACATTTTCAAATTGGTAATATATGTTTTAAGTACTAACTATTATAGGTTTAATTTTAAATTTTGGGTAGTGTGCATTTGAGTGAATTTCCTTTGGTGTACAAACCACTGTACCCCTCACTTTTTCTAAACATACAAAAGAATCAAAATAGCCAATGTAATTTCCCCTAACCCCTTAATCACCTTAGCGGATAATAACCGCGACAGTAATTAAGGGGTTAACCCACCCTGCCCCGATACCAACCCTTCAACCATTCATTTGTACAGTGGGTATGATAGATAGATAGATAGATAGATAGATAGATAGATAGATAGATAGATAGATAGATAGATAGATAGATAGATAGATAGATAGATAGATAGATGGATAGATGGATAGATGGATAGATGGATAGATGGATAGATGGAGAGATGGAGAGATGGATAGATGGATAGATGGATAGATGGATAGATGGATAGATGGATAGATGGATAGATAGATAGATAGATAGATAGATAGATAGATAGATAGATAGATAGATAGATAGATAGATAGATAGATAGATACACAACACCAATATACAAATGGTTAAGGATTACACAAACATGCAGAAATAAAAACATGAAATAACAATCTGAAAAACAGCTCATTGCATCTGAAATTTAAACCAGCTCATAGAGAAATACACTCTCTCTCATCTCACAACACACCAGCACCTATACACCAATACAATACACCCATTCAGTGTCCCTGTATGTATGTATATCCATAGGGACATAGATCAATTCATGGGCATTAAATGGAAAAAAAAAATACACATTAACAAAAAAACATAAAAACCTGTAAAAGTTCAACAAATATACTTTTCTTTTGTTTACTTACCATTACATGGCCCACTCACCGAAATCCAGGGGAATTGGAAGATCTCGAACAAACAATCCACAGGTAACCATAAAAAAATAAACCCTTACAATCCAACTGTGTCTTCTTTCTTCTATTTGTAATCCTTTTCGTCAGTCTTGGGGTCTTCTGTGTCTTCTTTACCTTCTCCGGGGTCTTCTTCCGTCTTCTTCCGCCATGCCCTGCTTAGCTTCTTAGGAGGGGAGGTCTTCCCTCCTCAGCATCTGGCTTCAAAATGAAACGACATAGGCTTTTATAGGCCTATGACGTCACATTTTCATCAAATGGTTTCCCACGGCCCTGATTGGGCCATGAAAACCATGTGATTTTGTAAAAAAAAATGATGACGTCATTTAAAGGGAATGAAGCCAGCCAATCAGAATGGCTGAGCTTGAATTGCCTTTAAGATGACGTCATCAAAACAAAGATGGCCGGCGACACATGGTACGGTAGCCAATCAGAGCTTGGGAACGAAATCCCAACTCTGATTGGATGAAACAAAGCCTCTGTCACATGATTTACTAGAGCCAATCAGAGTTGGGATTTCGTTACCACGCTCTGATTGGCTACCGTACCATGAGAAGCCGGCCATCTTTGTTTTGATGACATCACCTTAAAGGCAAATGAAGCTCAGCCATTCTGATTGACTGGCTTCATTCCCTTTAAATGACGTCATCATTTTTTTTTTTACAAAATCACATGGTTTTCACGGCCTAATCGGGGCCGTGGGAACCATATGACGAAAATGTGATGTCATAGGCCTATAAAAGCCTATTTCGTCTCATTTTGAAGCCAGACGCCGAGGTGGACAGACCTCCTGGAAGAAGAAGAGGACCAATGCGTGGCGCTAGAAGAGAAGAAGACCCGGAAGAAGACCTGGAAGAAGATAACAGAATACAGATGAAGACCCCCTTTGACGAAATGGATTACAAATAGAAAAAAGAAGACACAGTTGGATTGTAAGGGTTTATTATTTTATGATTACCTGTGGATTGGTTCGAGTGCTTCTGGTTCCCCTGGATTTCACTATGTCTACAATCTAATGGTAAGTAAACAAAAGAAAAGTATCCCTTTAACATGTTTTAAAAAAAAAAAATTCTGTGTTTTTTTTTATGTCCATTTAATGCCCTTGAATTTATGTATGTCCCTATGGATATACATACATACATACATACATACATACAGGGACACTGAATGGTTGTATTGTATTGTATTTTTTGATGTAATGTCATTGTTTTTAATGCTCATGTATTGCCCCTGTATGTAATGTTTAGCTATATTTGCTAAACATACAGGGTTAATAAATGATTGTTTTGCAAATGTTTATTTATGTTCTTTTGATGATTTTAACATGTATTTTGCAGCTTTGGTTAGGAATTGGTGTGTGTAATGTAATTGATATTTATTTACATGTAATTTATCATGATTTTGCAATAGTTTTTTTCAGGGGCTTGCTTTTTAATATACGTTTATTTTTTGGTAGTTAAATTTTGTATGATGGTGGATACTTTGAAGTAGAATTGTTTTAACAGTGGTTTTGTTTTAAGAATTGAATAGTGATTTGTGTTATTGATTTTGATTGGATAGTAATTGATTTGTGATTAGATTGATTGATGGTAAATATGTTTATGCTTACTTGCTTAGTTTTTGTATCTTGTTGGTAATTGTTTTTTTATTTTTTACATTGATTTGGAATAGTATTACATGATGCACAGATTAATTGCATCATGTACACACTAAAATGCAATTGTTGGATTTCAATTTGGTATATATGTATTTGTGTAGGTGCTGTTTTTTTACGGTACATGAGAGATTTTTTATTTTGCAATGAGCTGCTGATTTCATTTTGGATTGCAATGTGCTGGTTTGGAGATTGAGATGTAATGTTATAATTTCAGCACTTTTCTGTAATCCTTAACCATTTATTTGTGTAATCCTTAACCATATTATATATATATATATATATATATATATATATATATATATATATATATATATCTCACTGTATAAATGAATGGGTGAAGGGTTGGTATTGGTGCAGGGTGGGTTAACCCCTTAATTACTTTGGCGGTTATTAACCGCTAAAGTGATTAAGGTGTTAACTGGCACCTCAAAGTATTCAATGTATTCTTTTGCCAACGGAGCCCGTTTGATGACCGGACTGCATCTCATTGCCAGGGGGTAAATAGAACTCTATTTATTTACTTGATTGATACTGTTTTATGTTTATTAATGGGCAAATAATCTATTATTATGGATAATAGTTTTTTTGCACATTACTGTACTGTATGTGTTTGGGGGGGGGTATTTATTTCTTTAAATGTATAGGACGAGGTTTATTTATTTGAAATACAGGGTTGGTTCCTTAGGTCTACGGGGACCTCTGGAGACCACCTGAGGTTTACTCAGACGCTCACGTGTACAAGGCTGCCGGGTCCACAGGGGACACCTGCGGGGAAGAACCGGGGGCCCCACATCTGTGGGGGCCCCGTAGACCCATAGGGACTACCCGAGGGCCCCCAGACCCCCATGGGTACCACCCAAGGACCCTCAGACACCCGTGGGGCTGACCCGGGGCCCCCCAGACACTCGCGGGCCTACCTGTGGAGACCCCATTTGGGGCCCACGGTGACCCACGCAGACCACCTGGAGGACCACAGCGCCTGGCGGGGAAAACCCGTAGGTGTCCAGACCCTGTGTGAAACCCTTTGCTGGGCCACTGTGGGGCCTGCGGACACCTGTCAGGACCACCGGGGACTCCCGTGGGCCTGGGATATTAACCCTGTATGTAAAATAATAAATCAGGTATTTATGGGGGGGCACAGGAGGTGGGTTATGTATTGTTTATTAAATATAGTGATGTTTATTGTGGTTAACGGGGGTGGGGGAAGTGGGTATTGTCCCCATGCCAGGGTGGGTAAGCCTCCCTGTGGGTAGTGGGTGGTTAGGCCTCACGTGGTGGGTTGTGGGGGAGGGTGTATAGGCCTCCTGAGTGGTGGGTGAGGGTGGGTTAACCCCTTAATGACTATAGCGGTTAATGACTGCTAAGGTGATTAAAGGGTTAGGGGACATTACATTGGCTATTTTGATTCTTGTATATGTTTTGCAGATTAGGAGGGGACATGGGCAGGATGAAGATGAGGATGAAGACGGCCTTCATCGTGGGTGCCTAGAAAAGGTAAGTGTAATATGTACAGTATTAACTGTATTTATTGTGATTAATGTACTTAAAATGGGCAAATGCATTATTATCCATATGTGGATAATAGTAATTTTGCCCATTACTGTATTGTTTGTGTTAGGGGGCAGGGGGAGGGGGTGTATTTAGTTAGAAATATTGTTTATTTTTTTGAGGCACACGCAAGCAAGCCCTCGTGGACCCCGGGACTCCCGCGGGGACTCCTGTGGGGACCCGCGGGGACCCCGGGACGGCCGTGGGGACCCCTGGATCCCCACTTGGTCAGCCGGGGACACCCACGGGACCCACGGGTAACGCCGCGGGGTCACCTGGGGACACCCGCCGGCCTGTTGTATGGGTGTTGCGTCTGCAAAAATGTAAACAAATACATTTTTCTAAGTCCTGCTTTTTTTATCACCTGCCTTTAACTGGTGAGCTTGTTTCAGCGCAACTTTCAAGTACAATAAGTTAGCAGAACTTAGAGAATCAAGTTGAAGGGCAGAAATCAACGCAAACAGCTGATTGTACGAGCAAAGTTGTACTTATAAAAATCTCCTGAAAAAAGTCTGTTTTAGAGCGCAAAGTGCCTGTTAGCACTGCTCTGTGATTTGCACTCAGCGGAACATCACGTTCTAAGAGCACTTTGCGTTCTTAAAATGACTTATCACAGTTTAGTGTATAGCCCCCTCTGTCTCTTTCCCCATCCCCTTTCTCTATCCTCTTACTTTCTCCACCTTCTCTGTTCCCTCCTCTCTCTTTCTCTTCTTTTCTCCCTCTCTCCTCTCTCTCTATCCTCCATACCCTCACTATTTCCACCATCATCTTCTCTATCTTTTTCCATCTCCTCTCTCTCTCTCCCCCATCCCCTCTCTCTCCTACCCACTCCCCCTTTCTCTCTTACCTGTCATATCTCTACTGTATATCTACCCCCATACACTCCCTTTCCCTAATCCCCTCTCTCTCCATACCCTCTACTGCATCTACTTCCCTAAACCCATCTCTCCGCTGTTTCCTCTCCCCTCATTCCCTTTTTCTCTCCCCCTCCCTTTCCCACCCTATCCCTTCTCCCACCCTCTTTCCCTCTATCCCTTCTCCCTCCATCTTTTTCCCTATCCCTTCTCCCTCCCTCTTTCCCCCTATCCCTTCTCCCTCTATTTCCAATCCATCTTTACTCTACCCCCCTACCCCTCTCTCTCCCCCCCAAACCCCACTTTCTTCCCCATTCCCTCCCCAAATCTCCTATCCCTCTCCTTCCATCCCCTCTCCCCCTCCATAACTTCTCTCACTCTGATTCCAACTACAAAAACTACCCTCCCCCACAATTTTCTCTCCCCTATCCCCTCTCCTCACCTCAACCCCTCTCCCATCTACCCAGCATCTCACAATCTCCTCTACCTCTGCAAGTCACATCAACTCTCTCCTATCCATATCCATCCCCAATCACCTTTCCCCATCCCCTCTGCTATCCACCCACCCATAACCTCTTCTAACCTCTTCTTCCCCCCTCCCCCTCTCTCTCCCTTACCCCCATCCCCTTTCTCTCTCCCTCATCCCTCTCTCTATCCCTATTCATCTCTCTCTCCCCCATCCCACCTCTCTCCCCCCTCTTTCTCTCTCCATCCTCTATCTCTGTCCCTCCCCTTTATCTCTACCCTCACTCTCCCTCTTTCCCCCATTACCTCCTTCTCTCTTTCTTCCAATCCTCCTCTCTTTCTCACTCCCCATCCCACTTTCTCCCCCCATCCCTCTCACCCATCACCATCTCTCTCTCCCCCATCCCTCTCTCTCTCCTCATCCCCTGTTTCTCCTTCTCCCCACCCCCTCTCTCCCCATCCTCTTTCCTCTCCATCCAACCTATCCACTTTCTCTCCCCCAATGCCCCCTCTTTCTCCCCCATACCCTCTCCCCAATCTCCTGTCCCTCTTCACCCATCGCCTCTCCCCCTCCATCCCTTCTCTCTCTCTGAATGCCAACACCACCATTTCCTACCCCCCAATTTCATCTCCCACATCTCCTCTCCCCATCCCTTATCCCTCCAAATCTACTCACCATCTCGCAATCCCCTATACCTCTACCAGTAACATCCATTCTCTCCCATCCCATATCCATCTCCCAATCACCTCTCCCCCATACCCTCTTCTATCCCCCACCCATCCATTCTCCCTCTCCCCATCCCCTCTTATTCTCCCTCTCTCTCAATCATTCTCCCATCCCTTTGTCTCTCCCCATCCCTTCTCTCTCTCCCCATTCTCCTCCTCCCTATTTCTTTCTCCTTCCTTTATCTCTGTCCCTTTCTCTCTATCTCTACCCCTCTCTCTTACCCTCTTTCCAAAATCCCTCTCTCTCTACCAGCATCCCATCCCTCTCTACTCCATCCCTCTCTTTCCCCCGATCCCCTCTCCCTCTATCTCCAACCCATCTTTACTCTATCCCCCTTCCCCTTTCTCTCCCCCAATTCCCTCACTCTATCTCCAAACCATCCCCTCTATTTCCCTCCCCCATCCCACTCTCTCCCCTATCCATTTTCTCTCTCTCTTCCCATCCCCTCCCTTTCTCCCCATCCCCTCCTTCTCTCTTTTTTCCAATCCCCTCTTTCTCTATCCCCCTTTTCTCCCCCCACCTCTCACCCCTTCCCCTCTCTTCCTTCTCCATCCCTCTCTCTCTCCCCATCGCTCTCACCCCATTCCCTTTCTTCCTCCCCATCCCTCTCCCTATCCCCTCGATTTCCCTCTCCCCATCCCCTACACCCCCTCTCTCCCCATCCACTCTTTCCCCTCTCCTTCCAACATGTCTCCTTTCTCTCCCCATACCCCTCCCCAAATCTCCTATCCCTCTCCACCCATCCCCTCTTCTTCTCCATCCCCTCTCTCACTCTGATTTCAACTCCAACCATTCCCCTAATTTCCTCTCTCCAATCACCTCTCCCCATCCCCTGTGCTATCCCCCACCTGTCCATTCTCCCTCTCCTCCATCCCCTCATGTTCTCCTCTCCCTCTCCCCCTCTTTCTCCCCCTCTCTCTCTCTCACTCATTCCCCCATACCCTTTATCTCTCTCTATCCCTCTCCCTCTCCCCTCTGTCTGTCTACCCATCTCTCTCTCCCCTCTCTTTGTCCCCTCCACTCTCTATCTCTCCCCCTCTCTCCTCCAGCATCTCTACCCCATCCCCTCTCTCCATACATTCCCTCTCTCTCCTCCTATCCCCTCTCTATCTCTCCCCCAATCCTTTCATTCTCTATCTCTCTCTCTCTCCCTCTCTCCATCTCTCCCTCTCTCCCCCTCTCCCTCTCTCCCTTTTCCCTCCAATTCCTTCTATCCAATCTCTTTCTCATTCCACTTCACCCATTCCCCCTCCATTTAATCTCCCCCATCCTCTCCTCTTATCCGCTGTAACTACCCCCATCCCTTCTCCTTTTCCCCACCCCTTATCCCTATATCTCCAATCCCATCTCTCTCTCCCACCAATTCCCTCTCCATTCCCTCTCCCTCCTGTTCCCCTCTCCCTCTCCCCAATCCCCATTCCCCCACCCCCTCTCCCACCCCATTCCCTCTCCCCCATGCCCTCACCCCATCCATTCTCCTTCCCCACCCTACTCCATCTCCCCCTCAACCCTTATCCCCTCTCCCCTATCCCTTATCCCCTCTTCATCTCCATGTTCATCCCCTCCTCATTTCCTCCCTTCAACTCCCATCCTCTCCCCATTCCATCTTCTCTCCCACTCCCTCTCCCCAATCTATTTATCCCACATCCCCTTCCTTCTCCCACAATCCCCTGTCCTTCTCCCACCTTCTCCTCTACCACCCCCATCCCCTCCCACCCTATCCACTCCTCTTCCCCTCATCCCATATCCCCCTCATTACTTCTCCCCCAATCCCCTCTTCATCTCCCCCCTCATTATCTCTCCCCCAATCCCCTATTCATACCCACCTCATTACCTCTCCCCTCAATACCCTCTTCATCTCCATTTCATTTCCCCCCTAATTCCCTCTCCCCACAATCCCCACTTCATCTCTGTCTTCATCTCCCACATCTCCTTTACGTCTTGAACTCCCATCCACAACCCCCTACCTCTCTTTGCCCCATCCCCTCTCCCATTACCCATCAATCCCCTCTTCCCCTCTCTCTCCCCCTTCCCTCACACCCACTCTCTCCACCCAATCCCCTCCTCATATCCCCCCATCACTTTTACCTCTTCAAATTCCATCCCCAATCACCTTTTTCTCTCCCAAATCCCCCTTTCATTCACCTCTCTCTCCCCCCACTCTGTCCCATCCTTCACCACCTCTCTCACCCCCTCACCCCGCTCACTCCCCCTCACCACCTGTCTCTCAAATCCTCTCTCTCTCTCCCCCCATTCCCTCTATCCTCTCCTACTCCCCATCCCCCCCCCCTCTCTACCATTTCCCTCTCTCCCTCTCACTCATCCCATTCTCTCTCCCCCATCCCCTCTCCTCTTCCTCCATATATCACCATTCACTATGTCTTTCTCTTCCAATCCTCTCATCATCTCAGTATATGGCTGGTGTGTTCCAGTAATGGGGAGACACATAATAATGCATCACCCATCAAAAAGCTTATAATAAGACCAATTCTTATTCTATCAGTTTGTGGACATAACTGAAAGATTAGCTGGCACTAATTCCGGAAACCTCTCAGCTGCCGTGCTTTCCACTGAAAGATTTTCTTGTAAGTTAATCTTGGGCGCCTTAAAAACAGCTGCCAGTGTGTTTATTTGTGACTATGACATGAAGTTGTCTTTGATAAAAGTGAATAGCATTTACCAGATCCATGAAGGTGATATTTTCTCCAGTGGAATCCATGTTAGGTTGGTTCAAGCAGTAGGGCCCGTTGTTGCACTATGAAGAGAGGTGGATCCCAGTGGCTGGAGTTAGGCCAACCTGGTAATACACCGCAAGGAGTATCCGGAATTTGCAGGGTCTTGTAGGTACTGGTCAGGGCAGACAGTTGGCAGGTGGGTCATATGCCAAGGAAGCCAGCAGGCAGCATGGTCAGGCAAGAATGGATGAGGGCAGGTAGAAGGCAGTGTAGAGTTTCAGGTGAACACAGCGTCGTCGTTATCATCATCATTTATTTTGTTATGTAAATACAGGCCTCCACTTAAGGAGGCGTTGCAATTCTTTACAGCCAATTTGAGAACAACTAAAAGTAAATACAATTATTTTGTTGCAAAAGAGTCAGACAGGAAGATCCAGAGTTATAATAATACATGGTTGTATTAAATGAACAGATGTACTGTAATACATTCAATTTACAGACATTTCATGGACAGTTAGAGATTTAATTGGGCATATGTACAATTTACAAACAAGATTAACATTGTGTTTGAGAGGTAGGATAGGCCTATACTGTGTTGTTAGAGGAGGCTCGGCCTCAAGGAGCTTACAATATGAAAGGAAAGGTAAGTTGAAACATTGGGTACAGGGGATGAGAGGGTTGGTCAGCTTCAGATTGCAATAGAACAGCTGTAACATCAACAAACATCAGCGAACAAATGAAAACAGCGACACCCTTTTGCATTCCTTTGGCTACTACCAAAGACTGAAACCTTTGGAGTGATTCAGATTATTTTTTAGGAATGTGGGTAGACCCACCCAGCAAAAATGAAGGGGGGGGAGGAGAAGGTGATGAATTCTAGGTTGTTCTAGCTGTGTCTGTCCTTTCTTGATGAAATTAACCCTGTCCACACTGGTTTAGTGGAAAGGAGCAGTGAAGGGGGAGCAGTGAAGGGGGAAAATAGTGCGGAAACCTCTTTGGGGACACATAAAGTATCATATCAAAGAGAGTCCTGACTTGAAGTGATTGCTTTCAAAATACAGAGGCAGGTCAAGGCAGACAGCAGACAGTGTGGTCAGGCAGGCAAAAGTCAGGGCAGGCGGCAGGCAGAGCAGAGTGGTCAGGTAAACACAGATTAATGCAGGTAGGTAACTAGTAGCATGATACAAGTGTGGCAGTAGCCAAACAAACTAGTTGAACCAGCAAAGAATGGAGGTAAGAGACTGGCCTTAAATACGAAGCAAGGGGGTGTGTCAGCTAGGGCTGATCTGGTTCAGTTGAGTTAAGCAGCAGCAGTAACAACAGTATCCTAAAAGGTACTCTGAGAAGGTAGTACTATCTGAGCTGCCCCCTGATCAGCAGAAGTCACAGGTTCAAATCCTGCCAGTCATAACAGGTGTTGGTGATACTGGTGGTCGTGATGGTCATTTTGTGGGTGTCTAAACAAGCTAACACTCATAACACCACCTAAGTTATGACTTAACTACTGTTAGGTTAAATCCCTGCGTGAGCTTCAACATAACTTTGTGGATATGCACAGTTAGAGGAAATGCCTCTA
>WSYH01015866.1:0-10613 GCA_036426205.1 Ascaphus truei | reverse complement strand
CTGATGTCTTCTGTGTGAAGCTTGAGTCAGATCTGGAAGAAAGCAGTATAGGTTATTTCGGTGTAGTATAGGGCAGTTAAGATATATAGGGTAAATAAGAGATCCAGATCCAGAGTGTGAGACAGACATAGAGTGTGGGTAAGAGACACAGAGAGAGGGTGAGAGAGAGAGGGTGACAGAGAGACACAACGAGAGAGGGTGACAGAGACACACATCGAGAGAGGGTGACAGAGAGATATAGGGAAAGAGGGTGACAGGGAGAGCGAGAGTGAGAGAGAGAGAGGGTGAGAGAGAGAGGGTGACAGAGACACACAGCGAGAGAGGGTGACAGAGAGACACAGCGAGAGAGGGTGACAGAGACACACAGCGAGAGAGGGTGACAGAGAGACACAGCTGTCCTGCAACCTCTTCCTGCTACACACTGTGCTGACAGTCAGGCACTGTCCTGCAACCTCTTCCTGCTACACACTGTGCTGACAGTCAGGCACTGTCCTGCAACCTCTTCCTGCTACACACTGTGCTGACAGTCAGGCACTGTCCTGCAACCTCTTCTTGCTACACACTGTGCTGACAGTCAGGCTCTGTCCTGCAATCTCTTCCTGCTACACACTGTGCTGACAGTCAGGCTCTTTCCTGCAACCTCTTTCTGCTAAAGCAGGTAATGTAGGAAATTCAGCGCTCGTGCTGCAGGTATATGAAGTGTTGGAATTGTAAATCCCCTTGCAGCATGTGTGTGGAGCATCTCCCCAATCGGCTCCTAAAACAAGGTGACCCCCTAAAAGGGGGAGCACCTTGGAAGACAAAAAGGAAAAATGCACACAATGCGCACCAGGGATTAAAAATAGTAAATCATTTATTACTAATTAATACTTCACTGAGGGGATCCAACCCCACCTCAGTATAAAGCGTCACACAGCTAGGTTCAGTTACACTGAACATAAACCATAGGATATACACTAATTAATCTAAATCCATTAACAACATAACACACGGTAAAGAATATAGTAAAATAATAAAAAAGACAATGTTAAATAAAACAGAACAAATGATCCTGAATTGACTAAAATGTAGTTAAACAACTGTCTAAGGCTGGCAGGGGGAGACGGAGACTTACACCGAAGCCCAAAGCGGGTTCCGCGGCAAACGTATAGGGATCCGGATCACGCCACCGCAGAGATCTAACCACCGCCCGGGCTTCCTGCAGACACCATCTCAGCCTGTCAGAACACGCGCAGAGTGACCTGTCGTGACCTCTACGCGTTTCGCATGACGTGCTTCGTCAGGAGGTCACGTACAGCGTCACCAGCGCGTATTTACACAAGCCACAGCCAATCAGAGTGCCGGGCTGGAAATAAGTACATATTGGATGTCATACATATGTGTCCTCACGGAGGGTATTTATAACTCTATGAGGGCAGCAGTTTTAGCCAACATCAGCCAAGATAAGGCATATAATCAGTTCTAACAGCATATATATTCAGTGTCAACAACGCAGACATTACATCCAAAGGAAACAGGGAAACAGGAGAATATGGATATTAACCCATTCACTGCTGAACTACAGATATAGAACATGCTACAAACCAAGCATGCCATACACCAAACATGCAGCACATACATCAATGAATGAATACAGGCTCACACGTGGGAACAAATACACAATAAACACAGTAACGTCACTAAATAAACGTCGCGTACATGTGGTATCATTATTTCACAAACGGAGTAAGTTCAATTAGCTCATTAAAGCCAGTAGGAAACCTGGTTTGGAATATATATATCCAGTACTGTTCTCGTTTCAGTAGGTGGACATCTCTGTTACCCTGTCTGGTACTTAATGGGATTTAATTTGTGGGATCTTTCTTTAATGTAATATATGCAGTCTAGGGATTGTCGGCACATATAAATGCGGCAAATGCAGGGCGTGCAATCATATCACTAAAGACTGCTACGCCTTGTGCTACTAATCTCGTTTATAACACTGAAGGTCGTATTAATTGTCTCACTGCGCATGTGGTCTATGTCTTACAGTGCAGCTGTCATTTACAGTACTTTGGTACGACCAAGAGACCATTTAAAATGCGTATGTTGCAACACTTGAGAAATGTTAAGAACATACCAATAACTTCAGCGAAAGGTATGCCCCTTACTCCGTTATTAAAGCACTTCTAAGAAGTTCATAACAATGATCCCAGTTGTATTAAATTTAAGGGATTGGAAAGTGTACCATTAAGACCATAATGCACAAAATACTTCTCCCACAGCACTTTAGCCCCTGTGGTAGCTTTCTGATCTTTAGTGGGAAAGGCTTGCGCGTATCGAGTGTAGTGATCTGTCACTACTAGCACATTTCCTATACCTTTCGAATCCGGCTCTATGCACAAAAAGTCCATACATACTACATCCATAGGCCGGATCACAGGAGAGCTCTCTGCCACACTAACCAATCACAGGAGTGCTCTCTGCCACACTAACCAATCACAGGAGAGCTCTCTGCCACACTGACCAATCACAGGAGAGCTCTCTGCCACACTAACCAATCACAGGAGAGCTCTCTGCCACACTGACCAATCACAGGAGAGCTCTCTGCCACACTAACCAATCACAGGAGTGCTCTCTGCCACACTAACCAATCACAGGAGAGCTCTCTGCCACACTGACCAATCACAGGAGAGCTGTGTGTCACATTAATCAATCACAGGAGTGCTCTCTGCCACACTAACCAATCACAGGAGAGCTGCGTGTCACATTAATCAATCACAGGAGAGTTCCATGCCACACTAACCAATCACAGGAGAGCTCTCTGCCACACTGACCGATCACAGGAGTGCTCTCTGCCACATTAACCAATCACAGGAGTGCTCTCTGCCACACTAACCAATCACATGAGTGCTCTCTGCCACACTAACCAATCACAGGAGAGGTCTCTGCCACACTGTCAGTGTGCAGAGAGCACTCCTGTGATTGGTCAGTGTGCAGAGAGCTACTCATGTGATGGTTAGGGTGCAGAGAGCAATCCTGTGATGTGAGTGGCAGTGTGGCAGAGGCCGCTCCTGTGATCGGTCAGTGTGGAGAGAGCCGCCTCCTTGTGATCGGGTCAGGGTGGACAGAGGAGCTCTCCTGCGATTGGGTAGTGTGGCAGAGAGCTCTCCTGTGATTGTCAGTGGCAGAGAGCACTCCTGTGATGGGTTGTGTGGCAGAGAGCATCCTGTGGGTGGTCAGTGTGCAGAGACCTCTCTGTGATCGGTCAGTGTGGCGAGAGCGATCCATGTGATTGGTTCAGTGTGGCACAGAGGAGCTCTCCTGGATTGGTCAGTGTGGCTGAGAGCTCTCTGTGATCGGTCAGTGTGGGAGAGCACTCCTTGATTGGTCAGTGTGGCAGAGAGCGTCCGTGATTGGTCAGTGTGGCAGAGACCTCTCCTGTGATCGGTCAGTGTGGCAGAGAGCGCTCCTGTGATCGGTCAGTGTGGCAGAGAGCTCTCCTGCGATTGGTTAGTGTGGCAGAGAGCGATTGGTCAGTGTGGCAGAGAGCTCTCATGTGATGGTTGTGTGGAGACGCTCTCCTGTGATGGTCAGTGTGGCAGAGATCACCTCTGTGATGGTTTGTGTGGCAGAGAAGCTCCTGTGGTTGGTCAGTTGTGGCAGAGACCTCTCCTGTGATCGGTCAGTGTGGCAGAGAGCGCTCCTGTGATCGGTCAGTGTTGGGAAGAGAGCCTATCTGTGATCGGTCAGTGTGGAGGCACTCCTGTGATTAGTTAGTGTGCAGAGAGCGCCTGTGATTGGTAGTGTGGCAGAGAGCACTCCTGTGATTGTTAATGTGGCAAGAGCGCTCCTGTGATTAGTTAGTTGTGGCAGAGAGCTCTCTGTGATTGGTTAGTGTGGCAGAGAGCAATCCTGTGATTAGTAGTGGCAGAGAGCCACTCCAGTTGATGGTTAGTGTAGCAGAGAGCTCTCCTGTGATTGGTCAGTGTGGCAGAGAGAGCGCTCTGTGATTGGTCTTAGTGTAGTAGAGAGCTCTCCTGTGATTGGTCAGTGTGGCAGAGAGCGCTCCTGTGATCGTCAGTGTGGCAAGGACTCTCCTGTGATTGGTTTGTGTGGCAAGAGAGCTTCATGTGATTGGTCAGTGTGGCAGAGGACCTCCCGTGATTGGTTAGGTGGCAGAGAGCTATCGTGTGATTGGTCAGTGTCCGGCAGGAGACCTCTCTGTTGATTGAGTTAGTGTGGCAGAGAGCTCTCTTGTGATTGGGTCAGTGTGGCAGAGACCTTCCTGTGTTTGGTTAGTGTGCAGAGAGCACTCATGTGATTGGGTAGGGGCAGAGAGCACTCCTGTGATTGGTTAATGTGGCAGAGAGCACTCCGTGTGACGGTCAGTGTGGCCAGAGAGCTCTCCTGTGATTGGTTAGTGTGGCATGGAACTCTCTGTGATTGATAATGTGAAACGCAGCTCTCCTGTGATTGGTTAGTGTGGCAGAGAGCACTCCTGTGATTGATTAAGGTGAACACAGTTCTCTGTGATGGGTCAGTGTGGCAGAGAGCTCTCCTGTGATTGGTAGTGTGGCAGAGAGCACTCCTGTGATGGTTAGTGTGGCAGAGAGATCTCCGTGATTGGTCAGTTGTTGGCAGAGCGCTCTCCTGTGATTGGTTAGTGTGGCCAGAGAGCACTCCTGGATTGGTTAGTGTGGCAGAGAAGCTCTACTGTGATTGATTAATGTGACACGCAGCTTCCGGTTGATTGGTCAGTGTGGCAGAGAGCTCTCATGTGATTGGTTAATGTGTCAGAGAGCTCTCGGTGATTGGTTAGTGTGGAGAGGCACTCCTGTGATGGTAGTGTGGCAGAGACTCTCATGTGATTGATGAATGTGACACGCAGCTCTCCTGTGATTGGTCATTGGCAGAGAGGGAGCTCTCCTGTGATGGTTATGTGGCAGAGGAGAGCTATCCTGTGATTGGTTAGGTGGCAGAGAGCATCGGTGATGGTTAGTTGTGGGCAGAGAGCACTCCTGTGATTGGTTTAATGTGGAGAGAGCTCTCCTGTGATTGGGTCAGTGTGGCAGGACCTCTCCTGTTGATTGTTTCAAGTTGTGCAGAGCAGTCTCATCATGTGATTGGATGTTAAGGATGCAAGCAATGAATAGCCACTCCTGTGATCGGTCAGAAAAATGGTGGCAGAAGATACTCTCCTAAGTGCATTGGTTATGAGTTGAGCGAACAAACATCCTGTGCATTGGTCAGTGGTGGCTCAGAGGGGTAACTCCTTGATTGGATTTTCAATGTGGCAGAGAAGACTCTACTAATGATTGTATGTGGTGATGCAGAGAGATCTCCCTGTGATTGGTCATATGTGGCAGAACCTCATCCTAGTTAGTTGGTTAGTGGCAGGTGCAGGAAGCGCTCATGGTTACGGTCAGTAATGATGGCGAGAGCGTCTCCGTGGTAGATTGTCCAGATGTGGCAGAGAGCTCTCCTGTGATAATGGTTAGTGTGGCAGGGAGAGTCTCCTGTGATTGGTCAGTTGTGGCAGAAGGCTCATGTAATTGGTAGTGGCAAGAGCACTCCTGGTAATTGGTCAGTGTGACAGAGAAGGCTCTGCTTGATTGTAATTAATTGTCGGTAGGCCTTGATGGCAATGCCTGCTAGGATGACGTCGGTGGCAGGCTCTCTGTGATCGGTCAGTGTGGCAGAAGTCGGTGCATCCTGGTATACAGTGTGGCAGAGAGCTCTCCTGCGAGGTGGTTAAGGGGGCACGAGGAGCGATTGGTTCAATTGGCAAGACTCTCAATGTGATTGGTTAGTGTGGCATAACAGCTCTCCTGTGATTGGTCAGTGTTGGCAGAGAGCACTCCTGTGATTGTTTGTGGGTGGCTGAGCAAGCGCTATCCTGATGGGTTGTCAGTGTGGTCAGAACCTCTCCTGTGATCGGTCAGTGTGGCAGAGATAGGATCCTGTGATCGGTCGGTGTGGCAGAGAGCTCTCCTGTGATGTTGATTCGGTCAATGTGGAGAGCCTCAGCTGTGTATTGGTCAGGTGGCAGATAGCGTCCTGTGATGGTCAGTTGTGGCAGATAGAGCTCTCCTGTAATTGTGTCATGTGGCAGAGAGAGCTCTCCTGTGTATAAAAATCATGATGGAGAAAGCACGTGCCTGGAATGAGTGTTGCAGAGACCTCTCCGTGATTGGTCAAGTATGAGAGAGCTTCTGTGATTGAGTTAGTGGGTGGCAGAGAGCAGCTCATTGCTCGTAGAATGCAAGTCTCAACTACGCGATAGGTGAGCAGAGAGCTAGCCTGGGATGGTAGTTGGAGAGCCCTCCTGTGATTGGTCAGTGTGGCAGAGGGTACTCCTGTGATTGGTCAGTGTTTGGCAGAGAGAGAGCTCTCATATGATTGGATCCCTTAGTGTGGCCCCTCACAGAGCAGAGCAGACAGACCAGAGCAGCAGAGCACCACAGAGCCAGACCCCAGAGCACCAGTCAAGAGCAGCCAGAGCCCAGAGAGCACCAAACCACCAGCCACAGAGCCCCCAGCCATGAGCCCAACACAAGACAGACCCCCAGCCCCAACAAAGAGCAGAGCCCAGACATGACAGAGCAAGACCAGAGAGAGAGAGCCCTCACCCCCCAACCAGCACCAGAGCCCAGAGCCCCACACCCACCAGAGAGCACAGAGCACACAGGCCCCACACAGACAACAGCACCCCAACAGAGCCAGCCACCCAGCAGACCAGAGCCACAGCCGAGCAGCAAAGACCCAGACAAGCAGCCCCGACCCACCACCACCACACCACGACAGAGAGAGACAGTAGCCAGAGCAGACCCAGAGAGCCCCCCAGCACCAGACCAGAGAGCCAGCAGACAGAGCCAGCCCCCAGAGCCAAGAACCCAGAGAGCAGAGCCAGCCCAGCAGAGTCACACCAAGAGCCACCCCCAGAGCCAGAGCCCCATGAGCAGAGGCAAATAATCCCCGCCATACCAGCCATCAAGACAGAGTCACCACGCCAAAGAGCAAGAGAGCAGCTCCACAGCAAGACCCCAGGAGAGCTCAGCAGAGCCACCAGAGCCCCCCCAACCACAGAGCCAAGCACCCCAGAGCCAGCCAGGCAGACAAGAGAGCCCCACAGGCCCAGACAGCCAAATGAAAGCCAACCATACATAGACCCTTTGAACTTTCTATTTTTATTTCTTACTCAAGCACAGCACCAAGAAGACAAGCCCCCCCAGCCCCCCAGCCCCAGCCCAGACCCCCAGACCACCACCCCAGAAGACCCACAGCACGTCAGAAGAACCCCCCCAACATAACAGACACATGCCCAGACAGAGCCCTCAGCCACCCCCCACCCCCAGACCCCCCCAGAGGAGAGCAGCCGCACCCCAGAGCAGCACCAGAGAGCACACCCCCCAGAGCCAGAGCCCCACAAGCACCAGGGCAGCAGAGCCAACAGAGCCAAAAGGGGGAAGGGGGGGGCAGAGCCCCACCCCCAGGCAGAGCAGGCCAGACCATTTTTTTGAGACAGAGCAGAGAGCACAGTCCAGAGCAGAGCAAGCCAGCCAACCCCCAGCCCAGACCCAAGAAGAGCAGCAACCCACCCCACACATCGAGCAAGAGCCAACACAGCAGCACCCCCCAGAGAGCCACACCAGCCCAGAGCCCACAGCCAAACAGACACAGCCCCGACCCCAGAGCGAGCCAGAGCCCCACCTACCACCCACACAGAGGCACCCCACAGAGAGCACAGGCCCCCAGAAGACCCAGAAGAGAAGACAGAGCCACAACAGAGGCGTGTTGTCAAGCAGACACCAGAAGAGACCAACCACAGCCAGACAGCCCCGAGAACAGAGCAGAGCACCCACAGCACCCAACAGAGAAAGAAGCAGAAGCCAACACAGACCCATCCCAGGCCCACAGAGCCCAGCCCCACCATGAGCCAGGAGCCCCACAGCAAGCAGCAGAGGCACCAGAGTTTCACAGCGAGAGACACCCCAAGAGACGCCAGACAGCACCCAAAAAGAGCACCACCCAAGCAGAGGCAGAGACACAGAGAAGAGAGACCAGCCCACCAAGAGCAACACCAGCAGCAGCCCCAGAGCCCCAGCAAAGCCCAAGAGCAGCCACAGACACCAGGAATCAGAGGCCCCCAGAGAGCAGACCCACACCCCACAAGCACCCCAGGAGAGACAGACCCAGAGCCACCAGAAGGCAGCAGCCACACAGACAGGAGACACAGCACAGCCCAGCCCACAAGAGCCCCCCAGACCACCAGAGCAGCAAGAGCAGAGAGACCCCAGACCACACAGAGACCACAGGAGCCCCAGAGAGACAGACACTCAGACCAGCCAGAACAGACCCCACCCCCCAACCCCCCCGAAGAGCAGAGCCCCCCAGAGCCCAGCCCGCAGAGAGCAGACACCCCAGACCCACACAGGCCAGAGCCAGAGCACCCCCAGTAGCACCCCCAGAGAAACACACAGAGCACAGACCACCCATGAGAGCTTTCCTGTGATTGGTCCAGTGGGCAGAGACCTCTCCTGTGATTGGTTAGTGTGGCAGGAGCGCTCCTGTGAGCGGTTCAGTGTGGCAGAGAGCTCTCTGTGATTGGTCAGTGTGGCAGAGGCTCTCTGTGATTGGTTAGTGTGGCAGAGAGCTTCTCCTGCATGTGATTGGTCAGTGTGGCAGAGAGCTATATGTGATTGGTTAGTGTGGCAGAGAGCACTCTGTAATTTGGTCAGTGTGACGAAAGCTCTCCTGTGATGGTTAGTGTGGCAGAGGAGCACTCCTGTGATTGGTCAGGTGGCAGAGACCTTCTCATGTGATCGGTCAGTTGTGGCAGAGAGCGCTCCTGTGATCGATCAGGTGGCAGAGGAGAGAGAGCTTATTGCGATTGGTTAGTGTGGCAGAGAGCGATTGCGTCAGGTGGCAGAGAGCTTCATGTGATTGGGTAGTGTGGCAGGGACAGGCTCTCCGGATTGGTCAGGTGGCAGAGAGCACTCCTTGTTGATGGTTTGTGTGGCCAGAGGCTCTCCTGTGGTTGCGGTCAGTGTGGCAGAGACCTTCCTGTGATCGGTCAGCTGTGGCAGAGAGCGCTCATGGTGATCGTGGCAGTGTGCAGAGAGCTATCCTGTGATCGGTCAGTGTGGAGAGCCAATCTGTGATTGGTTCAGTGTGGCAAGAGAGCGCTCCTGTGAGTGGTCAGTGTGGCAGAGAGCTCTCTTGTGATGGTCAGTGTGGCAGAGAGCTATACTGTGATCAGGTAAGGTGTGGAGAGCATACTGTGATTGTTCAGTGTGGCAGAGAGCGCTCCTGTGATTGGTCAGGTTTGACAGATGAGCTTTCTGTGATGGTTAGTGTGGAAGAGAGCGCTCACTGTGATCGGTCAGTGTGGCAGAGAGCTCATGTGATCGGTCAGTGTGGGCACAGGAGACAACTCCTGTGATGAGTTAGTGTGATAGAGAGCTCTCTGTGATTGCTTTAGTGGTGGCAGAGAGCTCTCCTGTGAGTGGTCAGTGTGGCAGAGAGCTTCCGTGATTGGTCAGTGTGGCAGAGAGCTCTCCTGTGATTGGTTAGTGTGGCAGAGACCTCTCCTGTGATTGTTTATTGATGACACACAGTCCGGATTGGTTTGTGTGGCGAGAGCACTCCTAGATGGTTTGTGTGGCAGAGAGCTCTCATTTGACTTTGGTCAGTGTGCAGAGACCCTCTCCTTGGGATGGTTAGTTGGACAAGATCGCTCCTGTGATCGGTCAGGTGGCAGAGAGCTCTCGTGATGGTTAGTGTGGCAGAGAGCATCTCCTGTGATGGTTAGTGTGGAGAGAGCTCTCTGTGATTGGTCAGTGTGGCAGAGAGCACTCCTGTGATTGGTCAGTGTGGCCAGGAGGCTCTCCGGTGATTGGTTAGTGTGGCAGAGAGCACTCCTGTGATTGGTCAGTGGGCAGAGACCATCTCCTGTGATCGGTCAGTGGGGCAGAGAGCGTCCTGTGATCGGTCGTGTGGCAGGAGAAGCTCTCTGCGATGGTTCGTGTGGCAGAGAAGCTTCCGGTGATTAGGTCAGGGGGGCAGAGGAGAGCACTCCTTGATTGGTTTGTGTGGCAGAAGAGCCTCTCCTGTGGGTGGTCAGTGGGGCAGAGACCTCCCTGTGATCGGTCCAGTGTGGCAGAGAGCGCTCTGTGATCGGTCCGTGTGGCAGAGGAGCTCTCTGTGAATCGGTCAGTGTGGAGAGCACTCATGTGATTGTCAGTGTGGCAGAGAGCGCTCCTGTGATGGTCAGTGTGGCAGAGAGCTCTCTGTGATTGTCTAGGTGGAGAGAGCTCTCTGTGATCGGTCAGGGGGAGAGCATCTGTGATTGGTCAGGTGGCAGAGAGCGCTCCTGTGATTGGTAGTTGGGCAGAAGAGCGCAGCCTTGAGTGGTACATTAACCAATCACAGGAGTGCTCTCTGCCACACTAACCAATCACATGAGTGCTCTCTGCCACACTAACCAATCACAGGAGAGGTCTCTGCCACACTGACCAATCACAAGAGAGCTCTCTGCCACACTAACCAATCACAGGAGAGGTCTCTGCCACACTGACCAATCAAATGAGAGCTCTCTGCCACACAAACCAATCACAGGAGAGGTCTCTGCC
>WSYH01015865.1:0-13800 GCA_036426205.1 Ascaphus truei | reverse complement strand
CCTATGTACTAAGCATCATAAATGGCTTCTTTGGCGCACAAAAATCTTATTTTAAGTGGTTCTTGCATGCGCATCCGCCCCAAATCTCTCCCTCTGCACCTACCTCAAAAATGTGACATTGTTTTGTGGGGTTGTACAGATGTTAATGGTATGTATTAAAAAAATAATGTTTATGGCCGCATGCACCGACCAGGATGAACGCATGATCCCATAGCTCCGATCCAGTGTGGTGACTCTTCTAAGTTTTCATCGATAAAACTCAACGAACCTAACTATAAAACTATATCCCACTAAAGGATCCATAATTATGCCCGCCAAAGAGCAAGAAACTACGAGTATAGGTATGTATTTGGGGGAGTAGTGTAAGTATGTATTTGGGGGAGTAGTGTAAGTATGTATTTAGAGGAGAAGTGTAAGTATGTATTTGGGGGAGTAGTGTAAGTATGTATTTGGAGGAGAAGTGTATGTATGTATTTGGGGGAGTAGTGTAAGTATGTATTTGGGGGAGTAGTGTAAGTATGTATTTGGGGGAGTAGTGTAAGTATGTATTTGGGGGAGTAGTGTAAGTATGTATTTGGAGGAGAAGTGTAAGTATGTATTTGGGGGAGTAGTGTAAGTATGTATTTGGAGGAGAAGTGTAAGTATGTATTTGGGGGAGTAGTGTAAGTATGTATTTGGGGGTAGTGCAAGTATGTATTTGGGGGGATAGTGTAAGTATGTATTTGGGGGAGTAGTGTAAGTATGTATTTGGGGGTTAGTGTGAGTATGTATTTGGAGGAGTAGTGTAAGTATGTATTTGGAGGAGAAGTGTAAGTATGTATTTGGGGGAGTAGTGTAAGAATGTTTTTGGGGGTAGTGTAAGTATGTATTTGGGGGTAGTGTAAGTATGTATTTGGAGGGGTAGTGTAAGTATGTATTTGGAGGAGTAGTGTAAGTATGTATTTGGAGGAGAAGCGTAAGTATGTTTTTGGAGGAGTAGTGTAAGTATGTATTTGGGGGAGTAGTGTAAGTATGTATTTGGAGGAGTAGTGTAAGTATGTATTTGGAGGAGTAGTGTAAGTATGTATTTGGGGGAGTAGTGTAAGTATGTATTTGGAATAGTAGTGTAAGTATGTATTTGGAGGAGTAGTATAAGTATGTATTTGGAAAAATATTGTTACCTAACGGCGCCAATGAAAAATTAATATAACTGTGCATCAAAACATAATAAAACAACAATAAAATTGTGAGATACAAAAATACCAGTATCAATAAAGAACAGGAAAAAAGTGATGCATCCAAATTGGTCAAAGTTCCTCAATAACATATGTAAATGATACTGGATAGCAATGGAAAGTCCATGAATGATATGGCAATTATCAGGTGCGGGCTAGGAGTCTAGTGGGGTCCACATGACCACCACAGTTGAAACACCATAACAGCCCCCCCTAGTAACCAATATAAAATGAACAGAGGCACTGGTAAACATATGCATATATGTAGGTGCGTTCGTGTGGCTTTGCTGTCCCCTTGCTGCACCACCCTGCAATAAACCTGACCTGTTGTTCAGCTGAGTGCTCACTTTGCATTTTTTCCGGTCTCATTGGGAGTTGGAAATTGAGGCAGTGCAACACATCTTCACCTATCTTCCTGCAGTATCAATAAAGTCCTTGCTTTGGTGTCCATAATAGATGAATATCAAAGTCCAGTCACTTGGATCCAACAGCAGATGAGTGGGTGGACATCAGCACATAAAGGAGAAAGGGGAAAAATACATAGTGTAATACTGTAAGGTAATGGCCAAGGGGTAAGGGATAAATCCCTAAAAAGATGTCGGCAAGAAGGTGAGATAAACAAAACATAAATTTATTAAAACAATGATGATTAAAAACAGCTCCTCTCCTCACGGTGGCAGACAAAAATTGAAATCCTACTTACAAGACCTAAGTAGGACATGCGCAGTTCTAAGTGATAATATCACAGGGGCAGACACGTCCCGCTGACAGCAACCGTCTCCGGTATCCCAACGCTCCGTCTCCCAGTCCTGCTGGGGTCCGTTGATCTTCTGGCGTGGTATGCTGGTCGGTGTAGTGGCTCGTTTCCCTGGTAGTGGTGTCGCGAACACAAGCCGGATAGGCTTTCCCCTGAAGAAGCGGAAGGATCCGTGAAACGCGTAGGGTGGAGTTTGCCCCTATTCCAACGCGTGCGCAGACTGTGCAGTCTCTACGTGCACTCCTTCACCTAACATCATCCGGGATTCCCCATAGTTGTGACAGCCTATCCGGCTTGTGTTCGCGACACCACTACCTCTCGCGAGAGATGTTACTGAACATCCGAGATATCGGGTGTCCCTGAAGAAGGAGCAGGGAAACGAGCCACTACACCGACCAGCATACCACACCAGAAGATCAACGGACAGTGTTTTTGTTAATAAAGTTTGTTCAAAGTTTTTTGCATTTGTTAATCATAGCTAGTGACGTATGTTTTCGGGACTCTAACCCCGCCCCCGTTGGTTCCCTATTGGACAATAGAACTAAGGGCTTAGCCAATGAGGCACGATCGCGGGATATATAGCTTCTATCTGAATCCACTCATTATTAGTCCCTGATGAAGAAACGTTCCGTTTCGAAATGCGTAGGACAAGGTTTACTAGTGTTCTAGCCTCATATTAGCACCCCAGTGCGCGACTTTGACTGTTTGTGAGCGGCGCCGAAATCCCAGTGGTGACGTCACGATCCAGGAAGCGCTTCACACGGAGGAGAGTGCTGGCGCCCAGCTGATGCCAAAGACTGCCCTGCTGAAGCACTGCAGGAATCAGCATCTCCCAGCCTACCTGTGCTTAGGGGAGCAAGGAACAGCAGAGGTTGTGCACCAATTTCAATAGGACCCTGCAATATCGAGGACAGCAGCATCACTCCTGCAAGGACACCTATTCTGGTCTCCGGAGGCGTTGGGTAAAATATCCCGAAACTGCTCGTTATTATTGTATTTGATGTATGCACATTACTCACCCATTTATTATATATGTCAATAATATTTTGTAATGCACTATGAGCGTTGTGCGCTGTGTCTTTTTTGTATCCATTTGCTAGCTCCAGGGGGATCCTGAGCCCCCCCATTCCATCACAGCTGCAGACGCTCAATCCTAGGTTAAGTTATTTATTTATTTCACATATCCTTCACTTATCACGTCACGATTTAGTTTTGCGCACTATTACTTTTTTGTTCACCCTGTGTATGTATGTCTATCTTTATTTACTGTATATAGCGCCATCCGTGTACATAGCGCTTGACAGCGGTAATACATGTGACATAATAATATAACAGATAATAGGCATAAGCATAAGCACATAAAAGTAATATTAGGCAAAGGGTGTCCCTGCCCAAAATAGCTTACAATCTAAGTGGAAAGTAGGAAGAACGTACAGAGACAGTAGGAAGGTGTTCTGGTAAGTGCGTCTGCGAGGGGCCAAAGTCGATGAATGAGATGTATGAGATGTAAAGTAATAGACACAGAGCTACCTGTATGCTTTGTTAAAGAGATGTGTTTTAAAATGGGCCGTAAAGCTGGAGAGAGATGTTGCCAGTCGAATATTGATGGAAAGGACATTCCAGAGGTGTGGGGCAGTGAGTGAGAATGGTTTTAGGAGGGAGAGGGCTTTGTTACAAAAGGGATAGACAGAAGACATCTTTGAGCAGAACGCAAGAGTCGGGACAGTGTATAGAGAGAAATTAGGGCTCAGATATACTGTAAGGAGGGCAGAAGAGTGTACAGCCTTAAAAATGAGGAGGAGAATTTAGTGAGTAATATGGGTTTTGATAGGAATCCAGGAGAGGGATTTCAGCAGCAGAGACGCTGAGACAGATTTAGAAGAGAGTAAAGTGATTCTAGCAGCAGTGTTAGGATAGATTGAAAGGGGTACAGGTGAGAGGCAGGAAGGCCGGACAGTAGAAGGTTACAATAGTCGAGATGATGAGGGTCTGCGTTAGAGTTTTAGTAGTGGAGCAACAGAGGAAAGGGCGTATCTTTGGAATGTTATGGAGGAATAAACAACGGGTTTTAGCTACATTGTGACTGTGAAAGGATAATGTGAGGGAGGAGTCAAATGTGACAACTAGGCAGCGTGCTTTTGATACTGGGTGTATGATTGTGCAGCCAACAGTAATGTAGAAGGGAGCAGGTGTAAGGAGGGGTTGAAAAGTAAATTTGTGTCATCAGCATAAAGGTGATATTTGAACCCAAGGGACGTGAGAATGTCACCTAGAGAGAGTGTGTAAAGAGAAAAGAGAAGAGGTCCCAGGACAGACTCCTGGAGTACCCCCACAGTGAGATTGACAGAGGAGGAGGTGTTAGCAAATGAGACACTGAAATTACAATGGGCGAGGTAAGAGGAAATCCAGGATTGAGCTCTGTTACAAATACCAAGTGTATGGAGAGTTCAGTGCTGCTATACGCGACCAAGCACTTTTGAAAATTCCGCACAAAAGTCACACTTTCTGCTTTTTCAGCAAAGATGCAAGTCCTAGGGCTCAAAGCAGATTTGAATTTCCCATTTGCATCGACCCAGTGCCTTGTCCTCCATGTCTCCAGTAGACAGTGATGTCCCGAGCCACAGACAGGTTTGAATCTATCACTTGGATCAGCCTCAAGCCTCGTTCTGGGTGTCTCCGACAAATCCCTTGGAGCACACTGCTTAGTCCGCCTCCACGCCAGCAGCGAATGAACTCTTGGGCTCAGATCGGGTCACCTTTACAGAGTTTCCCTGCTTTCATTGAAAAGCATGGGAAATGGAGTGGCAACCAATCACAGAGAAGATGCTGTTTGTGGGCCAGTCACAGAGCGAGGGCTCATCTGTTATGGCCAATCAGAGTTGAAGAGGTGACAGAGGCGGGTTTAGGTTAGAGCGGGAACTTCAATCAGGAAAGTGCCTTTGGTGCTGGAACCCAGCAACTATTCCCCCGGCTGGTCGAATACCTCCCACTGAGATAGGCGCCTTGGTGTCTGGGGAACGACTGATCAGGAAATACAAGGACGAACCTTCCACCTGGATATCCTCCCACATAAGCCCACCAGGAAATAATTTTGCTCCATTGACCATCTCCCAGACCCTTGGTGCCCCGAAGAACACTTAAGGAGAATGCTTCCTTTCCAAACAGAAAAACCAACCTCCACCAGCATTGTATAAATTTCGACCAATAATTCCGGAGTCAATGACCTCCTTGCACTCTCCACCCCCTTCTTCCTCTGCCATCTCCCTGAACCCTTGTCACGGTAGCTAGTGATAGGTTATAATATACACAAAATATCTGGGTTGAATTGAACACGACTTAGATATAATAAATATAGTTTATTCCTTAAAGAAGGAGAACACACAAGATGATACAAATAACAGACAAGACAATAGCACTTACTTAGGGGTTGGACAATGAAGCAATCAGGTACAGGATTGGCAATTCATTCAGAAATACAGGTTCAAATGAAGACATCACGAAAGACTCTGGGTATAGGGCTTACACTCGTTTATATGGAGTTTCAGCCCCATACCCTAACACTGGGCGCCTAAAAGTCCACCAGACTTGTATCTGGTCAGGAAACCCTTTTGTCTGTAAGTGTGAATTATGGCACTTACAGACCACTCAGGCTCTGCGTTTCTCCACCCTATTGTACACAATCAGAGTGGTCAAGTCTTTGATCAGGGGGGGCTGTTGTAGACAAAGGGTCACCCTCATGAGCATTAACATAAAGCAGAGCCAGTAACTTTCCCGGGCTTTTATACCAGCCTTGCAAAACAGTATATTCTTTAATATCTACACATATTAAAATAATCCGTTCTGTGGGTCTGAGCGGGCTGAAATTTGCCAGGTCCTCATGCCGGAGGACCTTTGCCATAGTGGACAAATATCAGCCTTCCACGACCCCCAGAACCGGAGATACAAAAAACAAGTTAAAATCCCTGTAGGCGGACGCTCACAGAGGTATGCAAGGGAGACTGGTTATGGTGAAATTAAATAAGGCTTTTATTGCGCCTGTTTCCTTAAGATCAGGAAACCATCCAAACAAGGGGAAACAAAGCTTCTATTCACTTGGGAGTATTTCTAGTGAAATACTATGCAATACACAACTCCCTTTAGATAAGCATGTCTCCCAACCCCAAACATATAGCATGAAATGAACAGATATAAAAAGTCTTGTAAATGAAAGTCTTATCTGTTAGCTGGGCTGCTGTAGGGGAAGCTTCTCTGCTCTCTTGGAACCGCACCCTTGTGTGCACAGGAAATATCAGTCTCCGGGTTAGAATCTTGTCCCCTTTGTCTTGAAAGCAGCTCTGCTGTTTCTTCAGGCAGGGCTCAAGACAAGCGTCCCCATGTCAGTCTCACAAGTTGTGAGAGTCAAGGACAATCTCTGCTCTGTCGCCAAGTTCATCTCAGGTGTGAGCTAAGGAGTCTCACTTCCTGTCTCAAAAGACAGGTTTTCTAAGCAATCTAATCAGGCAGGTGGTGTTTGTTAATTGACTACCAGCAGTTAACCACCACACTGCTGGATTAGAGGCACATTCCCTGAACAGGAATAACTCCCCTGTTACAATCCCCTATTAACTTTAACGCAGGATTCTCCGCTATAAGCTAAAAGAAATCACTGCATTTCACTCTTCCATTGAAATCAATGGGCTCCGCCGCTATAGGCTTTCAATGGAGCAACTCCGCCATTGAAGTCAATGGGGAGATCACAATTTTCACATTTGCCCATACTCAGCCTGGTTGATCGGAGAGGGCTGGAAATGGCCATGCAGTCATGCAGGAGCAGTGACTACATGCGACCAAAATCCCAGCCCTCTGGTACTCACAGAACCGGAGATATAGGTTTACACTTTATACACATTTGGACTTAGCCGTTTCAAAGCCACGCGGCTTTCTCCGCCATTACGGTCAATGGTAGTACCCTCCTGGCCGGCGCGACCCTTTCTCGCCACCATTACTGGTCGGACCCTGTTGGGGTCAAGTGAGGGGGTTCCAAACATCTAGGGGCAAAAGGAATTTTATTTCTAGGTGAACTAGAACAGAAGTTCCCACGCCAATTGACCGTGAACTTGACCGAGGCCCTAGTTCCCACGCCAATGGCGCGATCAAAGCTCTTTTGTGACAATGTTTCCGCTCTTGCGGTTTTGCGGTCTGGCTGGCTGCCAGCTCGTCTCCGGAGGTTGGCTTTCAGGAATCCCCATTGAAATGGATGGCTCCATTGACTTTCAATGGAGAACCGCCGCTCCTCGTCTCGAGCGCCACCTGCAGGTCTTCTACGGAAACGGGCCCAAATCGCCGGAATCTCCATAGGATTGTATTGAGCCCCAAAGGCGACCTATGGAAAACTGCAAAATGGAGCATGTAAAGGTGGGAAAAGGGACAAAGGGCCATAAACACAGAATTAACATTAACCCTTTCCCTCCCGCATAGATCCCAGTGTATGTGTTGGTGCAGACACTGGACTGGGAACCATACATATTCACAGGGGGATACACAGTTGGTGCTGAAGCAGGGGCATAACTACAGTACTGGACATCATTCCAGTTAACCCCTCGCCTCCCAGGTGAGAGCAGGGGGTGGCCAAATGGGGTGCAACCCTTTTAATACCGGGCCAAACCCCGCTCCCATGACAACCCTCCTTGCAAAAAAAACTTGACCATGTCCTGCTGGCCTAATTTACAAAAAACTAAAGGAAATTCCTGCTAAGGTGTACTCTGTGGAACTGCAGGAGCAACAGATCTATTTTTTACTCAAAGCAACCGCCACTAACATTTGTACCCTATGAGCCTGCATACTATCGGCCGCACCAATTATGATAACCCCAGCCACCCAGGTCCCGCAGACCCAATACTTCCCACCATGCAGCACACCTGCTGAAAGGTGCCCCACATAACTTGTCCCTGAAAGACCGCAATCCCTGAAATCCCCTGCCAGGGGTCTGTTGATTGTCTCCTGCGTTGCACGCCCCAATCCTCTTCCCTGGCGCTAACCTTCACCGTGCAAAGAAGGAATAGGTTCAACATCAACCACTGGCTCCCAGCAGCCCCTGCAGCACCCTCAGAGACCCTGGTATGTGACCACCCATACATAAATGCCTACTCACAAGAAGTTTGGGAAGGAGGAGTTGAGGTGTCCGTCGGCAAGGAGGGTTGTGGTGGCGCCTCTGTGTGACGTCAGCGAAGTGCGCGGAGAGTTGTGCCGGTATTGGGGCTGCGAGCAGTGAGAGCGCTCGCAGCACGTTGCGTTATACCCAGCACCCAATCACAAGTTGCGGACGGCACATCGTAATTGTTTTATTGCGGCCAGGTTTATGTAAGTAAGCTTTTGGCTGTGTGTCATTTTATTAAAATTTTCGAGCAGTCTGCACTATTTCTCCTATTGTCATTTTCTCCTTGGGGACCCACGGATGATACTTTAAGTACATGCTGTGGGGAACTAATAGAAGAGGCTGACTGAGCGGTGACAACACGTGGGATTCGTGGAGTCAAGGAGAAGACGCAGGCAAAAGAACAGATTCTCTCAATCTAACATATCAAGATTTATTCTTGTGAGTAGGCATTTATTCTGGTTTATAGAACTGCAGCCCAGTGCTTGATACTGCGCAATGGTGCGTTTTTCCTTATCTATTTATCTATAGGAGGATCACTGAGTTGCCAGCCAGCAGTAGATTCCTTGCTTTACTTCTGCATTAACCATCAAGAGGACTTTAGAGCCCTATGGACAATTCTATGGACTGGGGTAAATTGTTGTCATAGCGCCGGGGATCCCACATTGTTCTATCTTTTTATTTTGTTTGCGAATTTGTGAGTTAATTTGCTTGGAGGGAACCCCACGGCAGCTTCACCAATCACATACAGAGTTTGGTCATGGTCATTTAATACACATTTACATTCACCCATAATATTCATAATTTATTGGTTGTAGCGCTGAGTTTTAGGTTTTTTTTAGTTAGTCACAGTATTATAAAGTAATTAGCTGCTTACGTTATTGGATGTTTAGTTTGCCAGTGAATCCACTTAAACAGAATGTTGATTTAAATTAAGGCCTTCTATATGTATGCACCACATTTTATATTGCGCCCAAATGGTTGATTAGCAGCACCAAATACTGTATATGAAGTGAATATCAAGAAAATACTTTAGTTGGCAAGTAAGTTGGAATACATAAACAAGGAGACTGAAACATTAGTATAGTGTACATTTATTAAGTTACTACTTTAAAATATCAATAACTGGGTATGAGCAGACGTTAAAAAAAATGACACAGACTTTTCACAAGTAAAACATTTAAAGAAATATGTTCTGCGGTCATAAGAAATTTTATTTCCGCAGTCTTATTAGCTTTAAAACTCTTGGAATTGAACTGCTTTAGGCTCTTCAGAAGATGACCCTTTAGAAGAAACTGGCCATGGATATTGGGTAAAACTCCTCCATCAGCAATGGTCACCACCACAAACAGCTTATTCAGCTCCTCATCATTCCTGACTGCCAGCTGGATGTGTCTGGGTAAGATCCGGGCTTTCTTGTTGTCTCTGGCAGCATTTCCTGACAACTCCAAGACCTCCGCACACATGTATTACAGAGCAGCCGCCAGGTAGATCGCAGATCCGGAGCCAATCCTCTCAGCATAGTTACCCTTCTTCAGCAGTCTGTGGATACGACCAACTGGGAACGCCAGGCCTGCCTTGGAGGATTTTGAGGACTTGCCAGCTGAACTTTTTTGCCACGACCAGACATCCTGACAAGGAACTGAAAAACAAAACATTTCAAAGTCAAGCTCAGTGTCGCATCTTCAAGCAGATTACTGTCAATGTTCCAAACTGACAAACGGGGTTCATTTGATAATAAGTAATTTATTGCAAAGTATGATTATACTCATTCAAAAGTCTATAAGACTCTCTGCCAGGGAGTGTCCAATGAGACTCTTTTATACATTTTTGGTTCCTTTGTCTAAAATGTGTCACTAGGCAGATTATACTAACTACTCCTTAATTCTTAAACCAATCATCTTACAGCTCATTAAACCTAGTTAGAACTGGCCTATAAACAGCTATGAATAGGTACTTGGTATCCACTATCACTAGGAATGTGGGCGTTACTTTAGTCACAGTCGTAAATCTACTTAGGAGCGAAACCCCCATCTATACCAGACACACATTGCTACACACAAAATGGAAACGGAAGACAACAGATTTTACTAAATGGAAACTGAACATCGCTTTCAATCCTTCTCCAGACACCCCCCCCCCCCCCTCCCCCAGTCCATTTATTAACAGTATCTTTATTTCATCAATATTATTTTGTCATTGCTAATCTTAGTTTCTCCTATTTTTATTTTAATACGTCTAAAAAGACAGTCGCAGTAGTGTTCAATGCTCACTTAGTTGCCACAACTCAGTAAAGAGCCATCTTTCCATGCAGACGGCCAATAGACTCAAAGGATCAAAAGAGTGATTTTAGTCTGCTCCGCTGTTTAAAGTCAAGGGATGTCTCAAAATGTGTGGGGTTCTGCAGCCATAGTTATTATTTTGAGCCAACTTTGAAGGAAAAACTAGGAGGTGCAGACAGGCAGGAGCACATTACAAAGAATATCCAGTTAACAAAAACACGCAGGAATTATTGTACCTATAAATACAAAGGTTGAGCGTGTCTTAGGCCAGGTCCATAGTGCCGTCACCCGTGGGGAGGCGCACACGGCCGTGACGTCACACACTTGAAGTGAGTGCGTTTTTTGGCCATGGTACGCTCGCCGTCCGTGGGCGTGTCTAGGGGCGTGCCAGTGACGTCACGGAGCTTGTTCGCCCTCATTGGGCGAACCGCTCACGTGACCTGTCGCGCTGAGAAATCAGTTTAACTGTTTTCTCACGCAACGCGCGCCCCCTCCTGCTTCACTGATTTTAATTACAGTAAATTCTCAGGCTGGGGCCATGGTACTGCAGACTGTGTGGAGGCGTCCGCACGCTGAGTGAACAGACTGCTTTAAGGCAGTGTTCGCGGTCTTGCGGTGTGTGGGCGTGTCCGCGCGGAAGCAGGAGGGGCGCGTGTTGCGTGAGAAAACAGTTAAACTAATTTCTCAGCGTGACAGGTCACGTGAAAGGTCCCTTTATCACCACCTTTGAGAGACTGGTGGAAAGAGACCTAAACATTTTGGCAGAGGGTTACACATTTAATGCAACTTTGTGTGACAATTTAACTAGACAAGAACTAGTCCTGGCCCCCAGGAAAGCTGTTGGCGGCCGTGTTGGTTACTGCCCCTCGCTGTCAGGAGCCAATTGCCTGATTTACAGTGAGCAGAACGAGGAGACCCTGTGA
Source organism: Ascaphus truei (assembly GCA_036426205.1). Lineage (NCBI taxonomy): Eukaryota > Metazoa > Chordata > Amphibia > Anura > Ascaphidae > Ascaphus > Ascaphus truei. The sequence continues at coordinate 2,491 of WSYH01015865.1, read as the reverse complement.
GTTCCTGTCCTCAGCAGAAAACAACCTTATTTGGGAATAATATTTATATACAGTGTTTGCCAAATCACCCAAAAATCTACTCGCCAAACAAAAAAATCGACTCGCCACCTAGTCCCGCCCCCAACCCCGCCCCAACCCCACCCTAGTCCCGCCCCCAACCCCGCCCTAGTCCCGCCCCCAACCCCGCATCTTTGATAAAGCGTGGGATACCACGTGAAACGCGTTAGAGTGTCCTTTTGGCTGTTTTTAATATGCCCCTAATAAATTTTTGCACCTAGTTTTTGCAGTTTGCAGTTTGTGGTCTCATATATATCTTCAGCAGCAGCAGATGCACCGCCGTCTTTCCAGCAATCTCTCTCTTTAAGAAAAAATGGAAAGGTTTATTACAGAAAGGGAATGTTTTGGTTTTCCCAGGAACCTTTCTCTCCGGGGAGTTGAAACGTTGACCTTTTGTAATAAACGACTTTCCGTTTTTTCAAAAGTCCTGCAGTGCCTGCTACCATTTTCTTTTTCCCTAATTTTTTTGCAGTTAGTTCACCTGGGCAGTACTCCATTTTCAGTGGAGTGCCACTATAATCAATAATATATACATATACATATGTATATACATATGTATTATATATACATATTTATATTTATATATATTTGTAGCGGGGTACCCCCTGGCTACTAAATCTACCCAATGGGCTGGCAGTAAACCCTGGTATTCACAGGTCTGCCAGTAGTTATCATGGGGTTTTTCCTCTTCATCCTTTGGTGCAGTGCTTGAGTGACAGCAGGGGGTGGCATATCCTGTTGTGGCTGGGCCAACGGGGTGTCCGCCCTCTGGCTGAACTTAAGGGCAGGACTGCCCTAAAGTGAGTTGGTTGTCCTTCCCCATGAGGAAAGCAGCTCGCGTCTGGGAGCCTGAGATTGGGGCCTTCCCATGTGCTCTTCCCTCCGGGGAGTAGAGTGACTATATCTCTGCTAGGGAGGTGGGGAAGAGCTGGGACGGCTGCGGGTGCCCTAGGCCCATAGTGATGGTCCAGGGACTATCTCCGGTGATATCAGAGAGAAGAGACTCTGATCCGGCAGGTGACTGCTGAGTACCTGTATTGCTGCACAAAGAGTAGTAATAAACCCGTTCCTGTTTGCAACATACCTCCTGCCTGGTGTGTGATCTAATTGGGGGGAGAGGTACAGTTCTACCGTGGGAGATCGCCTCCATATCCCTGGAGCCTACGGCAGATGGAGGCGCTGCATTGCTAAGTATTATGTGGGGTATGGACCCCAAAAGCTGGTTCCTGTGGTGTCCCCAAGTCACCGCAGACAACTCAGCCCTCTTGTTACCTGCAGGTATGCACCACAAACACCCAGTAATGGCCCAGATCTGGGATTCACTGTCTGTTTTACACAAATGTAAGGCCAATGCTTTCACCAGCTGCATGCTCCCTACACGGAGAAGCGCTGTGAATATATATACAGCCAACCCCGTTATAACGCGATCTGTTACCTGGCGAATCCGCTTATAACGCGATGTAAGCGTGGCTCCCAATTTTCGGATCTATGAATACTTTACAACACGATTGTTGGCATCTTAAATACTTTATTGTACAATGCATACACTTGTACATTATTTCTAACGCGATCCGCTTATAACGCGATGTGATTCTTTGGACCCCAAGCACAGCGTTATAAGGGGGTTGAGCTGTACTTGTTTACATTTTATGTTGGGCCGAATTAAATCCTTAGCAGCACCCTCCTAGTGTGCACCACTATTTTACATTAGTATACATTTAGCATAGGGACCTGCTACTGAGACTTACCTTGGTGTGGTTAGCAGGCTTACCATTATTTGATCAAATTATGTAACCAAAAGTCTCCTTTGTTTTACAGATTTAGTTTTCACTGTGAATATTTATTTTCCCATTTGTTGGTGGCTCGGTGGAGAAGCGCTGGGATTCACTGTCTGTTATTTATATATATACTGTGGCGGCAGAGTTTATTCTAACTCGGCCGTAGCCGCGGTGTGGGGAAGCCGACGGGAAGCCGGCGGCTCGTTTCGGGCTTTCCCTGGCGCGTGCGGCGCGTCACTCTGGCGCCGGTCACACGGTCCAGGGTTCCCCGGCATCCTCGAAGGCTGCAGAGGCAGCAGGGGTAAGGGGGAAGCTGCGCAAAGCTGCGCGCAGTCAGGGGGAGCAGCCAGGGGTTCGGGGGAGGGGAACGGGAGGAGAGCATTTTTCTTAAACGCGCGGGAAGGGGAAGATGCGGCTCGCTCGCGGCTCCGTTTTGGCGCTAGCCGGAAAAAGCCCCGTTCATAACGGGCACATAACGGGTAAATGTTAGAATAAACTGTGTCGGTACAGTATATATATATATATATATATATATATATATATATATATTATAACATAACGAAATTAATTAAATCAAGTGTTACCTCATGCTTATGTTGGAGACCCCAATTCATTATGCAGTCGAGCTATTTCCCAGGGTTGGTGAGGGGATCAGC
>WSYH01015864.1:0-13800 GCA_036426205.1 Ascaphus truei | reverse complement strand
AAAAAAGGAGAGGCTAGCTAAATTAGATTTGTTTACAATTAGAGACGAGATGTCTAAGAGGGGATATGTTAACTAAATACAAATATATTTGGGGACAATATTGGAATCAGGAAGGAATTTATTTTCCCCCCCTATATGATATTGGATAATTTTTCACTGGGGTTTTGTGTTTGCCTTAGTCTTGATTAATATACTGTATCATATGGAGAGTAGAGGAGGAATCTGGAGCAACAGCCCATTGGTTATATGAAACCGGAAAGAGCACAAGAACCCGGGTATGATGAAAAAATATTAAGTTGTTTTATTCAGACATATACATTAGTTGTCTAAGAAATTTTTTTCTTAAGTGGCGCTTTCTCAAGGAATTGGACCACTTGTACCACTTGTACCACTATTGTGTATGTCTGAATAAAAGAACGTTATACTTTTGCCGCGTTCCTGTGCTATTTACGGTTTCATATAACCCATTGTCTCCTGTTTTGGAAGCACGCACCTCTGATCTACAAAAATACACACTGCCGTACTTACGTTGGCCAACCCTATAGAGCAGAAGGCTATGGAACACCAATGAGGACGAGCTCCTCACAGCAGGTAAGGCAACTACTCTCCTCATAGGCAAAAAGTAGAAATAATAAATGGTCACTACTCCCTTGTACTAAAACAAGCTTTGTATAATAAAAAAATTAACTTTATTAGAAAAAAAGGCTGGACATCACGGATAAAACCACTCTGACGCGTTTCATCCCGACATGGGACTTTATCAAAGAGTAAACTTTCCCTGGTGTCAGACATGTCTAAATAGAAGCAACCCAAATCTAATTGGACAACTTGAATTAAGACTCAGCAGATAACAATAATCACATCAAGGTAAAAACATAGGTGATTGGTCACATTTTAACACTGACTAGTCTGCAGAAAAAGAAAGAAAAAACAACACATACATACAAATAATGACAAACAAAAATGATTTAAAAACAAAGAATATGATGTCAAGCAATAGTAAATCAAAAGCAAAATATATGCATACATGTATAATCATGGAGAAAGATGTTGGAATAACAAAATAAAAAATGCAAAAGATGAAAAAAATGATGAAAAAATGATGTAAAATAAAAAATATGAAAAAATATTTTATTGTTTATACAGTATATATATATATAATAAACTATAAAATATTATAAAAAAATATATATAAATATGCTGGAAAAAATAACCAATTGTATATATAATGATTTTTTACCTTGATGTGATTATTGTTATCTGCTGAGTCTTAATTCAAGTTGTCCAATTAGATTTGGGTTGCTTCTATTTAGACATGTCTGACACCAGGGAAAGTTTACTCTTTGATAAAGTCCCATGTCGGGATGAAACGCGTCAGAGTGGTTATTATACAAAGCTTGTTTTAGTACCAGGGAGTAGTGACCATTTATTATTTCTACTTTTTGCCTACTACGTTGAATGGAGCACACAGAGGTCTCATACTATTAGCAGGTGCTAATCACCAGTATCCAGCGGAGGCGGTATCCAGACGATCTACGCGCCGAAGCACACTGAATGCTGGGTCCCCAGCCGAAGTGCAGCTGTTCATTGCTTGGACGCTGATTTTCCGTCATCAGCATCGACGGGCTGAGGAGTTGGTGTCTATACCAGCCGGCAGAGCAGTAGTGGCACCCGTTAGAGCCTTGCGCAGGAGTGCCCTGCCTTACCGGTTTTCAGCAGCTGTGTACCCGATCGTCATCCAGGATACGGAGTTCCTTTCATCTGCACAGTTCAGCTGATGGGGTGGCCAGGACAGTAATCGGGTAAGGGCAGCAGCCTGGGACATTATTTTGAGTTTACAGGTGGTGTGTCTGCGGTCACATCACTATGTATCTCTAGTTCTTAACCTGCATCATAGCCCCCGGTTAGTTAAGTCATACCACAAGCCACCCCTTATTCATCAATTTTATTACCTCATTATACCTGCATTGAGACCTCTTCTCTTGTTGAACTTGGACAGTGGCTGTATACTAGTCTATATACCTATACATGGTTGTTTCAGCATCGGAATACTGGAGGTCACTCTCCATCTTTTTTCTATGTACTCTCCTCGTAGGACCCGGGAAGGTGTAAGAGGTGAAGTGATTATATATCGTCATTCCAACACTCTCCATACCTAACTACACTTGCAATATAAGCCATCTCCAGAGCGCATGACAGTATAATCCTTTTTCAATATACTGTATATACTTTAAATACAAATACAGGATAAGTATCTGTCGTCTAAAGTTAACACTAGCTGAGAGACCCGGTGTTGCCCGTGAGTTAAATTTCCCGCTAGGAAAGGGGGGGGAGAAAAGGAGAGGGGGGACAGTGGACAGGAGGCAGTGGACAGGAGGGGGACGGGACGACAGTGGACAGGAGGGGGACGGGACGACAGTGGACAGGAGGGGGACGGGATGACAGTGGACAGGAGGGGGACGGGACGACAGTGGACAGAAGGGGGACGGGACGACAGTGGACAGAGTCCAATATAAGTTTTGAAGTATGCAAACGGCATGCCCCAGAGGTCCTCAGTAACGAGGACTCCTGTGTGCCGGCGGATCGGCTCTAACCGTGGATCTACACAAGCAGTCCTTTCCGGCGGCAGGACACAGGCAATTCCGACACCGACAAACGTTATTAGGGTCACTTGTATAGGACCCATTAGGAGCTCCATTCGGGCTAGCTCACAGAAATATTCTGAACAGGACAACAAGGGGGGCCCGGGTCTCAGAACAGTTAAGCAACTAAGAGATATACCTCCCTCTGGACGTTAAGGCTTAGTCCATAGAGACTGAAGCCGTGCGGAGGCGCGCTGAGGCTGAGGGAAAGCGGTGCATTCATGGAAGCGCATAAAGCATTGATAACCAGGAAGAAGTACGTTGTATAAAGGGTGGTGTGCAGTCCCTGTGCCCGGGGACTTGAATATAAGGCAAAGATATGCCAAAAGCTCGTCGCACCCAATATCATACAGCTCATTATCCCTACACTAAAACAGATATTGGACTGCAGGGAGACAGCTGGGGGATGTAGCTCAGTGGTAGAGCGCATGCTTTGCATGTATGAGGCCCCGGGTTCAATCCCCGGCATCTCCACTCCTTTTATTTTATCAAACATTTAAATCTCACCGTAACATAACCAGCAACTATACTTATATAGTACTCCCCCTCACGCTGCCGCCGAGCGGAGTCTTGATCACGTGTGTGTGTGTGTGTGTGTGTGTGTGTGTGTGTGTGTGTGTGTGGCCCGTCACTCCGCCTCAGGCCAATGAGAGGTGTGCGGGGGCGGGCGGCCCAAGGGACCAATGAGATTTCCCCTAGGGACACCGGACATCCAGGCAGGCAGGCATACAGTGCTTTCACTAATATAGTATAAGACTAGAAACCAATAAGGAGCAGGCCCATAAAAACTCTGAAAAGTATGTTTACCTTCTTCATTTTTCATTTCTGCTTTCAAGAGCTTTAATCCTACACAGGCACTGAGCAGCCGATCTGTCCCATCCACACTGGTACCCAAGCGAGCAGCAACGGCTGCTGCAGACAAGGCTAGATCTGACTCATGCAACACATCAAAAACTCCCAGTTCACATGCTGCAAACATGGTCTACAAGAGAAAAGAATCACTGTAAGTAGTATTTTCATTCATATCTAGCACTGTCAATAAACTGAGCATTGTACATATAGGTCTATTTACTACAGTCATTTTGGAGTTAGGAAAGTGTTTGGCGATGTATTTTACCATTCTTTGGAGCACAGTTACTTCAAGAAATATCTTACATTAGGTGTCGATCTTTAGAATATAACAAAAATAAATGCGCACCAGATTGTGAATAATTTAAACAGTGTATGTAGTTGATAAATAATCAATTGGTGATTTTCCAAAAATAGGATCAATACCCTTAATGCGATACATTAATAAGTCAGCATATTAAAAGTGGCAGTGAATAAACAAAGTGAAGTGAAGAAACAAATACAAATGTAACCTTTCCTGTAAGGACAACACTCGAGTCTGCAGCTATTCAGTAGGGATGGCCCCGCATCCCAAAAGCTAGTTAAGAATAAACAGAAACAGCACACAACTCATAGAGTATTAAAAATTATAATTGCTAATTGCAAGGAAAGTAAGAACTGCACGTACATTTATCTCAATAAATCAGGTAGTACTGTACATGTTAGGGACATGTTACCACATAGCGCAGATGTCTGGCCATCAGGACTCCTAGATTTTCACATCAGCTGGCCCCCGTCGTACTTGGTTCCTGGATCTGTGGGGTCTGGTTCTCATGGTACATCCATAGGGCTCTAGGTCCTCAGTCCTCAGTCCTGGATCCTCTGATAGAGAGAGTAAGTATTTGTGCTATCTAATATTAGTAATACAACCGTAGGGGGAAACTCACGACACAAACACAGCAGCACGCCATGTGGAGTAGCTCTGGGTCTCAAGCGGCAAACACTGATGTCACAAACTCATGCCGTCAGGCGATTAACAGCTGATGGAAGCATCCGTGAGTTGGAGGAAGCTACAGACCCAGGCTATCTGGCAGTGTGCTGGCGATGTATTCGGAGCTAATAGGTAAAAAATTCCAATAGCTTATCCTACGCGTTTCGTAGATATTACCTACTTCACCAGGGATCTATGCTTATTGTTCTAAATCAGGAGGCATGCATTCAGCTAATAACGTCAAAACCCACATTCACCTCACAAAAGCTAACACAATTTTATACATAATCATAAAATCACATTACAAATCATTTAATAACAACAAAAGGTAAAAGAAGAGACCATACATAGCTAATATGTATGCTCTTTTTTTACCTTTTGTTATTATTAAATGATTTCTAATGTGATTTTATGATTATGTATAAAATTGTGTTAGCTTTTGTGAGGTGAATGTGGGTTTTGCCATGATTGGCTGTATGTATGCCTCCTGCTCTGACCAATCCCGGAGACCTGCAGGATATTTAAACTGGTTTATAACACTAAGCATACATCCCTGATGAAGTAGGTAATACCAACGAAACGCTTAGGATAAGCTATTGGAATTTTCTACCTATCAGCTCCGAATACATCGCCTGCACACTGCCAGATAGCCTGGGTCTGTGGCACCTTCCAACTCACTGACACTTCCATCCACTGTTAGTCGCCTGACGGCACAAGCTTGTGATGTCAGTGTTGCCGCTTGATACCCGGAGCTACTCCACACAGCGTGTTGCTGTGTTTGTGTCGGGAGTTTCCCCCTATGGCTGTATTACTAATACTAGATAGCAGAAATACTCACTGACCCTATCAGAGGATCCAGGACTGGGGACTGATGATCTAGAGCCCTACAGATTTACCCCGAGAACCAGAACCCACAGATCCAGAAACCAAGTATGACGGGTGCCAGCTGATGTGGAAATCTAGGAGTCCTGACGGCAAGGCGTGTTCACTATGTGGTAACATGTCCCTGACATGTGATTCCTGATTTATTGAGATATATATATATATGTGCAAAACTTTCCTTCCTTGCAATTAGCAATTATAATTTGTAATACACTATGGGTTGTGCGCTGTTTCTGTTTTTTCTTCACAGATCTTTAGAAGCCAGAAAGTTATGTCACCTTAAATTTGGTAAAGTAATTTTTTTACATTTATTATAGGGAGGATAAGGTATTCATAGAGAGCTTTATATTACATAACCTCACAGTGTTTTTGATGCTGAAAACAGAGCATAGATTTGAATTTGATTCGGCAAATGTGCACCACCTTTTATAGTCGCCAAATCCCATACTGCAGTACCAGGGGAGGTCTCCTTGCATCAAGCTCAACCTGTATGTATAGACAGAGGCCTCCCATTCTACAAAGATCAAAGCAGGTGTGAAGTTTCTGAAAATATGGTTGAGTGATTCCTCTTGTTTAAAATAGTCCCCCTCCTCCTCCCCTCAGGTCTAATTTTAAATCATCTATAGTAGCGTCATTTCTCATTCTGTTGAAACTAAGACTAAACAGACTTCACAAGCTTCTTACCTGTAAAATCATATTGTTTAAAGCCATCTAATTAGATCAAAATCTTGCAAGTAACAGTGGTACATGATAACATATACTCGTGTATACAGTATGTATTAACAGTAATTTATAACATCAGCTGCATAGAATAATCCTAGTTTAGGAAGAGGTTTTTTTCTTACCTTAGAAACTAAAAAGCCATCTTTATATTCAAGTATTTGCTTTGGATAGTCAAGCTCTTCTGAAGAGTTCATATTGTTGTGGTTTACAACAGTTCTGATGTTCTTTATCTGCGTAAGCTGCTTTGTAAGTAGAGATATATAGGTGTGCAATGATTAAGTAAGCCTATCAGCCAGTTGCTAACTTAACCCTGCCTATTTTGTATTTGTATACGCATATGGCATCTGCTGACCACGTCAGAGCTTAGCACGTCATCCTTATGCATTAAGTGTGGCCAAATAATTAATGCTTCCATCTTTTGACCCAATGTACCATGTAACAAAACAATTAACCTGTAAAGGATAGTGATAGAAAAGACAAACATTTTACAACATTTTTGGCACTTCTGACCACTGCTATCTATTTAAAAATGGCATTATTAGGCCACAAAATAATTAAAACATTTAAAACACAGTGGCACATAGAAGTTAGAGGGTGGACCAAAGTATGGTTGCAAACATTCTGCATATTTCATATATGAAAATGTCCGCTGTCATGCATTCTAGAGTAGGTTTACAAACAGTATTATCAACTGATATTGCATCTCATAGGGGGATATTATTTCCAAGGTCCATAACTTATAACACACTAGATCGAGTCCTGAAGGAAGATATACAGTGATATTACAGTACCTCCTATTATAAACCCAGAGAGAGGTAGTATTAGTAGCAGCCGTGCGTGTGGCAACCCGCTTGTGTATAGCGGTGTCGACGCCTAGCAAAAAAGGCTTTATTTTGACATACTGTACACAAAAGTAGCAGTCTCAAAGAAAAAACTCTCACGCGTTTCACGCTTAAGTGTCGCTCTCTCAATGAGTACAGTAAATCAGAATCAAGAGCATATATATAGACACATGAATTATAAAAGAAGCAGACACAGCTGATTATAACAAATAGTCATGACACAATTCAAACCCGTCCAATGAAAGGTATACTTGATCTCTCCACCTGAGCCTGTATGTTCAATCATGTAGATGTTTAAAAAAATCAACAGAATCTCAAATAGCTGAAATTGATCAAAATATAGACATTCTAGTATAATTCCTTAAAGTGTTAATGTACAGATAAATAGATATGACAAGAGGGTGACCCTGAAGAGAGTACAATAGATTTATAAGAAAATGAATATAGACATGTTGTGTAGAAACACCTAAGTGTCAAACTATTGGCAAACTCAAATATACAGCAAATGTTAATACAAAGCAGCAATAAACACAATGATATCCCCTACATACTGTAAGTAACAAGTAATTCTTAACAAGAATCTAAACGTAAGACTAATTAAATAAAACTCATCAAATAGGGAAACATATACTGTATAACATTGGACTCAAAAAAAATATTTAGGGCCCATTCAGTATTTAGACCGTATGGGAACAGGGACATATTCCAATACGTGTATGCATTTGAGTGAATTTAGAGAACCTTATGGACATTGGACAAAATGTTTGGAAACTGGGTGACATATCTTCCCTACCAATCAATCTTACATGTTCCATGACTCGTACTTTTAGTAATCTAGTAGTAAGTCCTACATATTGTTTTTGACAATCACATATCAGTAGATAAACAACATGGTTGGTCTGACGTAATTAAAGATTTAATCGTAAAACTTCTGGTCCTCTTTATTTTCAAAGGTCTGTGCTTTTTGTAATTAGGGACAGATCTTACAATGGACACATTTAAATGATGCTCAGGGTAGCCTTTAATTCATCATGCTGCTCTGCAAGGACTCACTGGTTACTCAGACATTCCTGCAGCATTTATACTTCGTTAGCAGCCTGCAAATGTTCTTCTTGCAGAGATCGCTGCTTCTCCTTGGCATTCTGTAGGTGCATATGCAGACCTTGCTGTTGGCTCTGCAATAAGTGCTCAGCTTGTGTGTGTAGCCTGGAGCTCCCGCAGCTCCTTGAGACCCCCCTCCCTTGGAGCAGTGCGGTCGCGGGTGCCATCGGAGCCAGCGCCGGGCCCGACGGCTACTTCCAAGGGTGGGGGCCGGAGCGGGGAGTCGCGCGCTGTTCCCTGATGCGGCCAGTTGCCGGGGCCGCGATCGCGTTGCCGAGGTCCCGGTGGATCGGGGTAAAGGGCGCCGCCATTGCGAAACTGCTCGCGCATGCGCAGGGATAGTTAGGCGCCCGGAGAGCCCCAGAGTGATCGCGCATGCGCAGAAAGAACCCCAGAGCCCTTAGGAAGTCGCGCGAGGGCAGGGACTGTTCAGGAGAGGTTGCGGCGGCCATTAGGGGTTCGCGGAGGCGCAGGAAAGGCGCGCATGCGGCCCCAATGTATTTGCAGCCTCCACGGGACTACAACTCCCATGAGGCTTAGGGCCAAGCACACCAGGTGCCTCCGTGTGGCCAATGAGGGCCAAGGATCTCCAGAGGGAGAAAGTGGCTACATTGTTTGGGCTTACAGCATGCTAGTTAGTTGGAGCTGGGGAGCTGTGAGGGAAGGAAGGGTGTAGAGAGCATGTGCAGCTTCTGCATCGAGTAAGATCCACCACATCCCAAGTAAGGCCCCAACTCCCCACCAGGTTAGTGGGTAAGTGCTGAGGGATGGCCCAAGATAGGGACGCTGCCCTTAGTGCGTGTGTGTGTGCTGTTTTGTCAGGATCACGGCTGGCAGTGCTGTGAGGCCTGACAAGAAGGCATAGTGCTAGTGTGCAGCAAGTTGCTGTACGCGTTCCGAAGTTTGCAGTGCATAGCTGCTAGTTTTAGTGAGAGTTAGGGAAGTGGGGCAGGTTATTACCCCTGTAGGCCCCTAGGAGTTTTCCCCAAAGCCATTACAGGTTGCTGTGCTGTAGGGACGGCCTATAGAATAGCGCGTGTCACTTAGTGCTGTAGGGACAGGTCCTATGTTAGGGATCCTGTCACAGTAGGATAGATTAGATAGGGACACAGCAGACGCTGCGGTTCCTGCTAAGAGGTTCGGATCCAAGTTGGGGTCCGCAGAGACTGTTTCCAGGTTCGGATCGCCCCTGGTGGTCCGCGCGTGTAAGGAGTCCGGTGTAGGATCAGACGGAACAATCACACTACGGATCCTTTGTGTAGCCAGTTGGAGATCCGAGCACGGGAGTACTCGGCAGGTACTATCTAATACACAAGTGCACCAACGGGCCCTTAGTATAAATAGTGACTGCGCAGTCACCCACGTTCTCTCCTAGAGTGCGGGACATTGGGTGGGGATTCTCGGGACACTGGGTGGGATCACCTGGTGTTGGGGAAGCGTCCTGCGCGACGCAGTAAGTGTCTCCTCTAGAGAGGGACACAGGTTATTATGATATTGCCGTGATCTGTTGTCTTGCATGTTCAGTAAAGTCACTAGTTAATATATATATCTGTGTGAGTATTGATTATTGTGATTGTCCTGCGAGGAACCACTCCCCCTCTGGTGGGAGCCATCGCAGGTGGAGGCGCTGCATCGTTGTAAGTGAGTACCCCTATTGTAAATGCCCCAGGTTCCCGTGGCGGAAGCTCAGCCCTCCTGTAAGCCAACAGGTATAGCACCACACTGAGAAGTAGTCAGATACACCTACCCACCCCAATCTTACTTAGGGGGGGGAAAAGAGGGCTACATGTGCATTTCTCCAATGCTTCTAACTTTTCCTGTTCAAAAAGTTTCTTAATTTTTTTGTAGCTCGTGAAGCTTTTCATTCTTTTAACTGACGTGGTCACTCAAACCTGAATTTTCCTCTTTCAGACTTGTATTTTTTCTTTTTACAGTCTCTATAATATTCAGGGCCTCCTCATAGTACTCCTTTCATTTACATACTTTTGAGTTGAGACTCCCGGTCTCCTGGCGTGAGACTTCTATCTCTAGGTTGAGGGTGTGAAGTTCCTTCTGAGAGACTTTAAGATCCATACTAAGACTGCGGAAAGCTTTTTGAGAGATTTCCAGCTCTCGGCGAGACTGTGAAATTCCTTTTTAGAGTTCTAGTTCTGTGCGATGACTGCTGATCTCCTGGTGTGTGGTATCCAGCTCTATATTGAGTGTATGGACCTCTTTCTGGAAGATCCACTCAGTATCTACATGGTGTAACTCTTTCTGGGAGACTTCCAGCCCGGCAAGGAGACTGCAAATCTTTATCCAAGAGACGAGCTCCATACTGAGGCTGTCAATCTCCTTTTGAGAGACCCTGCGTTCTGCAATGAAATTGAGAGACTCCTTCTGAGATAATCCAAGCTCTATACGGAGAAGGTGGGCCATCTTGTCTTGCAGAGTTTGTAGCTCTCACAGGCATCTCTGTACACTTTTTCTGAGTGGCCATTTTAAAAACCCACGGTTTCAGTATCTGAACAATATTTTCATAAGCGTATAAACAATTTACAAACAAAATGTTGATTGCTGTGAAACATAATTTTTTGTTTGTTATACACACAATAGTATAAAAGTATTATAATGTATACTGTATATCTATAGGTGACCACAACGATAAAAATATAGTACAAACATACAGTATATAGTATCTCAAATGTGTATATAAAACCTTAACAATTATATTGTTTTTTATACTTTCGTTGACATCTTCTTCTGTCTGTAGAATAGAGCCGTCGAAATCTAAAAAAATTTGAATATTTCTGTACCGTATTAATACTAATAATTTATTAAAGGCTTAAAATAAGGGTGTGCAAACTGTGTTGAGCTACATTATCTAAGGGGTGCGCATAAACTAGGCCCACACTTAGAGAGGCCCTGTGCTTGGAGAGGCATCACATTCCACCACCCAACATTTTAAATGTTTGCCATGGAAGAGCATGGGGTCTTTGTAATTGCCTCTTACCTTCTTTCCGACTTTTCCTCCTGCATGTTGTGCTAGCGAAGCCGCAGTGTTAAATGATTCAGCGACATCTCAGATATTATGAGATGCTGGAGAGTAGGTAAGAGGGTCAGGGCTCTACTTAAAATGCACAAAAACCCTTTCCTATGGTACGTGCATGCATACTGTATGGTAACGCATATGCAGCTCTTTCCATTTTTGCGCATGTGTAGTGTATGGTACGCATATGCATGTCATTTGGAATTTCTTTACATTACTGTATGTATAGTTTGTAAAATCATATTTACCAGGATTAGATACAATGCAAATTTGGTGGACCCATGCAAGGGGTGTGCTGTACTTAGATGCTGGAGTTTATCATGTCATTGGGATGTCAGTTCATCTAATTTTCTGAGTTGGTTGCGGTGACGTGAGGGGGTAACTGGGCTAAATAATAACGGTCAAGCCCGTCTGGTTACCCCTGATCCATGTTTAAGTGTCCTAGAGAGTCACTCTTGGACCCAGGGTCTGCATATGTATTACTAGGTGTAAATGTAAAATATGGGACATTAGATAATTTTTGTGTTTTTACCTTTCCAGGGGTGCTGAGACCAGCTGGGCTATGAGTTTCAGGGTGGGTTTTGCGGAGAAAGTCTTGCCAGATTATGGCTACAGTATGTAGCAGGGTCCCCGATTTATGGGATACTCCAAAGATGTTTCCAGGAATCAGGTAGGATTCCCGGGTGCATTGAGGCACAGTGCTCCCGTCAAAATCCTACCATGGAAACATTCTTGCAACTCACCGCCAGGTAAAAAGGGGCATAGGGGATCAAAGTACCACTGCGACATACATGGGGTCCCTAGTATAAGGGGGGCTGCCTGTTATATGCCCAGGTCAGACTGTATCCGGTATAGGGGTTCAGGGGGTGTCCCAGCTATGTGAGGCTTTTATTAGTGTGCTAAATGTAAAGTCAGGTTTCTACAGTGTGTCATGAATAAGGCCAGTAAGAGTAGAGAAGATATATTCTTATTCTATCCCTGACATCAGAAAGGGGGACTTAAACATTTTAACACACAACACAGTGCAAAAGTATATTTTATTAAAGGGTAAATGTAATAAAGGGATATATGCTTTTTGCACAGTAAAATGAGGCACAGGGATGGAAAGTGTCCCAGTAGCTGCAGGGATCCCTAGGTAACATAGGGGTGTATGTTATCCCGAGAACGGTACCGGGCTCACTAGTATATGAAGTTAGGAGGTCCTCCAGCTAGGTGATAAAGCTGAGAGGTTTTTTACTAAAACGAAGGTCAGGTTTTGCAGAGTTTAAGGTATATTTTATTAGCAAAGTGTATTGCAGCATATACTTGTGCATTGTACCAAGCTGGTGCCACTCTGTCTCACTCAGAGGCCTAGAATTGAAAGGCTAGGTGTGTGAGAGCCATTTGTTCAGGATGGCTCAGTAGTGGCCACATCCTCAGATCAAGGGATCTGATTCACCTCAAGCTGGTCTACCCAGACGGGCCGGAGACCTGTCACCGTGGGTGGCTGGAATGGAACAGAGGGCAGAAGGACCATATGTCACCTGCCCCTGTGGACAGTCAGAGGTTTAAGAAACCCAGTTTAGAAGTCTCAGATTGGTTGCTAGGGAAATCTTAGGCCCCTGATAGGGAGAGGTTTTTTTTAAAGGTTTTAAAAACCCTTACGCAGCTCAAATCTGGCAGTTCTCCAAGTCTCTCTAAAAGGTTTTTTAAAGTGTTTCCAGCGAGAAAGAGGCAGGGCTCTGCTTCAGCACAGACTATTGAGAGTAAACTTCTGGATGTGAAGTCCCTGCACCTAGGAAAGAATTGTTTTGTTACCGCAGTCCCAAGTAAGTGTGCTTTTCTCTGTATTTTGTGTAACAGTGTGTGTTTGCCTATTTTAAGTGAATAAATGACAATTTATTTAATTACTCATAAGGTCGGTGCTTTTACAACCCCACCTCAGCCACGCGGTCCGACCCAGGTTTGTGGGACAGTGGGATGGTAGCTACTCACTGAGAAACTGTGCAGAGGGTGGACTCAACAAAACAGAGAAGGCAATCAAGGCTCTGTGTGTTATGGACTTTCTGTTTACAAAGCTGTGTGTGCAGTGTGAGCTGCTTGCTGCTTGTCAGTCTGCAGAGACTACTCTGTGTTATCATAAAGTCTAGAGTAGCAGCTCCTGTAAGTGTCTGTAAGGCACACGGTCTACCTTTTCACTATTCTGGAGGCCAGGTTCATGTGTAGGATGATTAGCCCAGATAGGTTCAACTCAGCCCTCTTTCCAAAACACAACAAGTCCTGTATATTTTCTTCAATTTATTTAGGGAAAGCAGCATTAAAGACAGGCACTTGTGGATGAGATGTTGGTGTTTGAATAATGTCTGTCTGTGGGTGATTTGTAGTAAGGGCAGGTGAAAAGGATAAGGCCCTGCCACTAGAGCAATTACAGAAGGTACTCACTCAGCCAGTGATGAAGGTGGAAAAGGAAGTGTGAGTGTATTCTGGGTAACATGATAGCCTGGGGACAGACCATCTGTCAGCAAGGCAGAGGGGGAGAAGGCAGACTAGCCCACTCTGAGGGAAAAGCTGAGGTTGCTGTAGCAACTCACTGGCATAAGGCAGAGACAGGGATTGCAACACTGTGTCTATCACACAGGCACTGTATGTGTGCACAGAGCAAAACACATGCAGCTGGAACTGAGAATCTGATAGGCAGAAACTGCAAAGGAAAGGGGGGGGTGAAACAGAAATGTGATTCTGGTTCCATGACAACTGGCCAAATGAGACAAACTAATAGTAATG
>WSYH01015863.1:0-13800 GCA_036426205.1 Ascaphus truei | reverse complement strand
GAGGTATCAGTACCGTGTTAGCCGAGCTTCAATAATCAAAAAATAAATAGATGATACCGTTCTGTGGCTAACGAAATGCTTTTATTTGTGCGAGCTTTCGAGATACACTGATCTCTTCTTCCGGCGATGTTAAGGATATCCCTGCTCCAGCACAGGTGGCTCAATCAGCGGCTCAGTCATTTTGACTGAGCCACCTGTGCTGGAGCAGGGATATCCTTAAGACCTGACCTGTTGGGGTTCCCTGAGGACTGGAGTTGGGAAACACTGTTCTAGAGATACTTACCTCCGTAGGGAGTGCCAATATCCTTCTGCTTTTTAACGCTGCCGTGTCATATGGGCCAATAAGAAGCCGCACCAATGACGTCACAGCTTCCTATTGGCCCACCGGGTGCGGGAGCGTTGAAAAAACAGCCATTGCGTGATCCCTGGTAGCTGAGAAGAGCAGCTACTGGCACCCCCTACGGGGGTAAGTATCTCTGCAAAGCAGGGGGTCCCCAGAACTGAAATGTACGGGGTTCAGCTCCGGAGACCCCCCGCTTCAATGCAATGTTAAATAAATAAATCGCCGCTTTAAGCCGCGCAGTCGAATGAAAAGGCGGCTGCATCTTTCCCTTCAGGCGCGGACCAGAGATGAGGCTTGGGATTTTATGTGAGTAGGATGGGGGGCATCTGTGGGTATAAAGGAGGGGGAATGAGTTACTTTTTACCTGGATTGGTGAATGTTAGTGATATATTTTTCCAGCCTTGTATGTATATCATCATCATCACCTTCAGCCCTTGTTGATCCACTGCTGGATGACGGCCTGGCCATTGATTTTCCAGGTACTGTGGTTGCACGCCTCTCTTCTCTCCATTGCTCCAACAAATACCTCCCATCTTACTTTAGGTTGTCGTCTTGATATTTTGCCCTCTCTTGGAAACCAGTTGAGTAACATCTTTGTCCAACGAGGGTCATTTCTTCTTGCGATAGGTCAGGCTCACTGCCATTTTAATTTCTTCACCCTTGTGATGACTTTTGTACATCTCTCAATACTTCCTTGTGTCGTCTGAAGCTTCTGAACCATCTTCGCATTTAGGGTCCAAGTTTCATAAGTGAGCACGGGCAGAACACACTGGTCGAAAACTTTCTCCTTACTTCCCTTGAAATATTGTCTTGTTTCTTCCAAATGTGCTCCATCCAATCTCCTATTGATTTTATTCAAAAGGTTCCCATCTATTTTATTTGCCGGCCAAGGTAGACATAGTCTTTGACTTCTAGTTCTATTCTATATATTCCTATCTTTACAGACTTGACACATTTGCTGAACATCACTTTGGTCTTGCTGAGATTCATATGGAGGGCCACTTTCTTACTTGCTTCTGCGAGTTCTCCAATTTGTTGCTGGGGGTCTTCTGGACTTGTGGCACAAATAACAAGGTCATCTGAAAATCGTAGGTGATTCAAATATTTACAGTTGATTTTGATTCCTTTTTTTGCCTGTCTTGAACAATTCTTCAAGTGTTACAGTGAAAGGCTTTGGTGACTTGGTGTCTCCCTGCCGCACTCCCTTGCTGATTCCTATTTTGATGGTATCTTCATGTAATCTAATGGTTGATGTGGTATTCTTGTAAATGTTCTTTATAATGTCAATGTACGCTTCTTCAAAATTTTATCGTAAGGTATCTGGGACCACTGAGGTGTAGACAAAATCAAATCATTTTTCATGATCCACGAATCCTAAACTGGGTGGTAGATCGTATTCATTACTTTGGGAAATCACTTCTTATACGACTAGGATGTGATCCATTGTGTCGTATCAACTGCAAAATCCCGTTTGTTCTCAAGTCTGGGCAACGTCCAAGGTCTGTTGTTTCCGATTAGTGAGTGTCTTTGTAAAAAATCTTGTAAGTGATTGGAAGTAGACTGATTGGTTTGTAGTTCTTGAGGTCTTCCTTGTCTCCTTTCTTGTGGATGAGGATAACTACTGTATGGCATTGGTCCATTGCTCTGGAATTTTCCTGTTCTTCAAGCTGCATGTACAGTAAAGAGTTTTGCAAGGATTTTTTTCTACTTTTCTACTTCCCCAGGTCTTTCAAGATTTCAGTTGCAATTCCATCTTCCCCGGGAGCCTTCCCATTCTTCGTGGATTTTGTTGCTTTTGCTGCTACTTCTAGGAGGACGCATGGTACATCATTGGTGGTTTCTTCTCACTTGTCCTTGCCTGGATTATGCCCTGTGTTATCTGTGTTCTTGTACAATTTCATGTAGAAGTCCTCTACTCTCTTTATGATAAGTGCACAGTCTTTTATTGTTGACCCATGGTCTTTGTGTGCAATGATTTGCTTCTTACCAACCCTATGTCGAAGCTTTGTCTTCTTTAAGCTTTTGTTATCTTCAATAGTCTTCTTCACCAGATCAGTCACATTTTCTTACATCTTCAGTTCTACGTCTGCGGATTGTCTTACACAACTCTGCACATAAAATTCTTGTTCTTGCATCTTCATTAATTGTTTTGTCTCGTCAGATATTTTCTTATCCTGTTTTTTTGTTAGCAATTCCTCCAGTTTCTTTTGTGCTTTCAACTACAATCTTCATAATTGTTTGTTAACGTGCATTTTTAACAAGCTGAATCGATTTTTTTTTTCAGTTCTTGTTAAAATTCTCTGCTGTTATTCTTGAGGTTATTGATGTTGATTTTGTCTTTTTAATCATTTTTCTTCAGATTTCATCTGCAGTGAACCAATCGGTGATCACTCCTTGTATTAAAATTGTGCGGTCTTCAATCATGTGTTTCTTGTTAGGACAGCGGTGCGCAAACTGGGGGGCATGGACTTTTGTAGAGGCCCCGTGCTCTTTCCCAAGGCAGTTCATGCCGGGAGATCGCGTGAGGCCTGTGCAATACTCCACTTACCTAGATTCAGCCGACACTGTGATGCGTCGCTATGGCAACGCAGTGTCAAATGACGCCGCAGGACCATGTGACGTGATGTCACATGACCCGTCGCCATGGCAACACGGGGTCAAATGACTCTGGCGTGACGTCACATGACGCTGGAAAGCAACGTATGGGGGGAGGGAGGGTGCGAGCACCGGGGAATCAGGCAGGGGGGGCGCAGCGTGAATAGTTTGCGCACCCCTGAGTTAGGATATAGTTAATTTCATTCTTGACTCCATTGGGACCATTCCATATCCATTTTCTATTTGGATTCTTCTTGAAGAATGAGTTCATGATGTAGAAGTTTCCACATTTTGACAATTCTACCAATTTTTCCGCACGGTCATTCCTGTTACTGTAATCATAGTTACCAACTAATGCTATGGGCTTGCCCCCGCTGCCTACTACAGCGTCCGCTGTGGCGGACGCTGCGCGCACGAGAGCTCTCCCCGCAATGGCGCCGGGCCCGCTGCAAGGGGGGGGGCCACAGCGCTCGCGCGAGAGCTACTCCTGCTCTCAATAGAATTGAGAGCAGGACTCGCGTTGAGCGATTAGGCACGCCCCCCGGCGGTTCAGCCAATGAGGGCGAACCTGCCGGGTGACGTCATGGCCGCGCCCCCGTCACTCCTCCACCACGCCCCCCCCCCCCGGTCTCTCCTCCTGCAGTGAGCTGCAGACCGGGGAATCGGCTGAACGCGCCGCCAAAAGCGCGGGCGCGCGTTACAGCGGAGAGACCGAGGCCTTAGCCTAAGTCTTTCTGCTGGGCACCAATCTTTGCATTGAAATCTCCCATAACGATCTTGAAGTGACAATTTCTTTTGTTGCTAAATTGGTTAATTTCATGGTAGAAGTCTCCTCCTTCGTGGTCTGTGTGACCAGATGTTGGAGCAGACCGTTGGATTATTTGATGCCTGTTCCTCTTTATCAACTGAAAATTTTTGCTGCTCTTTCCGATGAGCTTTTATACTCCACTATGTTGTTTCTCCATCTCTTGTTAACGGTGAAGCCTACTCCACTGACTCTTCAATTTTCTGTACCCCTCTAATAGAATAGGTGTTAGTTTTTGAGCTCAATGAGGCCATCATCTTTTCTTCTAACTTCACTAAAGCCAACAATATCCCATTTATTCTTTTCAAGTTAATCTTCCAGTTCTTTCAGTGCTGCTTCACATCTATCTCGCTATCTCTCTCTATCTTTTGTAGACCCGTTCCGCCTCCTGATTCAGTGTTCCCTACGACTGGATTTATCGACCACTCTGCCATGTTCCTCTTGGAGTTCTTACCTGCATATTGTTTCATATGATAGAAGCCTGTGTAATGAATATGCATTCTTTAGCAATAATAGATTTTATTTTTCATTAGGAATCCGAGAAACCCCAATTACGTATACACTATTGTGTTTATGTTTTACTACAGTATATACACGCACATATACGCAAATATACATCTACACACCCATACATATACACACACGCACACTTATTTATTTATAAAATGTAATACATTGAGAGTTGCCTCTCGTTTTCAAGTATGGCCTGGGCATAGTTGTGATGACAAATATATGGTTACAAATACATAGTTACATTAAATGAACACGGTTATACATTATATTCAAGACATTGCATGCGCAGTTACAGATAATATATGTTATAGGCGTATGTAACCGTTACAGACCAGGTTAAAATGTGAGACTGCTTTCGTTTTGAAAGAACCTAGACTGGTGGCGGCTTTGAGAGTCGAGGGTAGATTGTTCCAGTGTTGGGTTGCACGGTAAGAGAAGGAGGAGCGGCCGGATACTTTGTTGAACCTTGGGACCATGGACACTCTTTTGGAGTCAGATCTCAGATAAGTGCTGCATGGGGTAGGGGTGAGGAGCTTGTTCAGCTAGGCGGGTAGCTTGCCCAGAAAGTATTTGAAGGCAAGACCGGAAAGATGAACTTTGCGCCTAGACTCAAGTGATGACCAATCTAGTCCTTTGAGCATTTCACAGTGATGTGTGTTGTAGTTGCATTGGAGGACAAAGCAATGCATTGAATTGTAGAGGGTCTGAAGTTTGCTAAGGTGGGTTTGGGGTGCTGTCGCCATATACCATGTCCCCATAGTCGATAATTAGCACCAACATCTGCTGTGCTATGCGCTTTCTGACCAGCAGATTTAGGGAGGATTTGTTCATGTAATGTGCACCTAGTTTGAAATAGGTTTTGGATGTCAGGGTATCAATGTCCAACCCAAATGTTAAATGGGAGTTAGGCTGGTATTAGAGTTGGTTCTGATCTGGAGCTCAGTTATTGGTAGCTTAAGAAATTTAGCCTTGGTCCCAAATACCATTGTTAGTCTTGTCAGTGTTTAAAAACAGTTTGTTTTTGGAAATCCAATTTTCAAATATCAAGAAGTTAGATTGAAGTATGTGTTCAAGGTCGGAGAGGCTAGGGCTGTGTGCATATAAGATTGTGTCATCTGCATACATGTGTTTTGCAGCTCCCTTACAAGCTGTAGGAATATCATTGATGAACACTGAGAAGAGTAGGGGACCCAGAACAGAGCCTTGCGGGACACCACAGGTGATATCCAAGGGGTTGGAGTTAGAGCCCGAGATAGATACATGTTGGAATTTACCTGATAGGTAGGAATTAAACCAGTTTAAAGCATGCTTCCCTATTTCAGAGCACTGGAGTTTGTTTAGCAAGATAACTTGATCAACAGTATCAAAAGCCTTTGCAAAATCTAGCAATATAGCACCAGTGAGTTGTCCAAGTTCCATTCCACACTGGATCTCATTGCAAACTTTTAGGAGGGTAGTTACCGTAGAGTGTTTGGGGCGAAAGCCAGATTGGAATTCGCTAGGGAAATTTGTCTCACACCCACACATACACCCACAAATACACACCCACACACACACAAAGGATTGCAATAAAAAGTAAGATCAACCCTAAAAAGGTCTAAGTGCCTTGGCAATAAAAGATTATAAAATATAGGACATATATGCGTACGTATACACGTACACACACATGCAAACACGTGTGTGTATGTATACACACACACGTACAGATATACACACGCACACATACAGATGCACACACTCACACACAGATATGCAGACACACACACACACACATTATATACACACGCACATATATACACACACACACACACACACACACATACACACACATATACACACACACATATATATACACACATATATATACACACACACACACACATACACACACACATACATACACACACACACATACACACACACATAGATATATACACACGCATACACACGCATATATACACACACATGTAACAAGCTGAAAGCACAGACCCACAGTATTGTATATTTTTAATTGTGCTACTGGGACAGTGACCTAAAATACACAAACATAAACAAAGAAGCCCAAACACACATCCAATATGACAAATTATTTACTTAATTTCTTTATGTTTTTTTCTATTCATAAGTATGGGTCATTTAATTAAATCTGTTGGCCAGAACACGTCACGGTAGGCCCTTTCAGCAGGCTCCTACACTACTAACACCATGCCTTCTGCGATCTAATGGCGTGCCCTTTCCGAGCAGCATATTTCTGAGAATTTCTCACTACAAATCATGTTGCTGTGCTGTGTTTATTGAGGTCATTTTGTTTTTCGTGTCAGAACATCCTCTTTATACCCTTGAGATCAATAGAATATTTACAGAAAAACACCAAATATTCCTTTTAAATAAGATGAGTAAGGAACGGAGGCCGGGCCTACAGTCTGCTCTCTGCAGTGCGTTCCCTAATATGAAGTGATAATATAATATGACATGCTTTTTCGGATTTAATGATGGTACATAAACTAGCAGGGTGGTGTGACAGGTCCATAACTCTGCATTTACAAACATTTACCAGGCTTGATGTGGATCTACAACGTTCTATTGACTTAGCTCATTTTAATTCTACTTTTGTGTAATTGGGTGACACTGGGTTTTCACGAGCTGCTTCCACGGAAGGAGCCCCGTGAGGTTTCTGTAAAATGTAGCAGTACAGACAAGCTGATGGCAGACATTCTTCACAATGACTTGTAAAGGAGAGTTCTGAATTTGCACAGGTGGTCTGGCGAGTTGAATGGAGCAGGCTCCCAACAGAGGCGGTGGAAATTCAAAACGGATTGGGAATTATGCAAAAGACAAATCCGTAATTGTGTTTTTTTTTGTTTTTTTTTAAAGTTCTCGCAGCAGGTACAACTATGGCTGCAGTAGGTGGATCCAGTGGTCGGCTGGCAGTGTCTGTTAGGCTGAGTCCACGCTGGCGCTGAGCGCGCTCATGCTTGGAGAGCGCTCCAAGCATGAGCGCCGGGTGTCCTGCTTGTACGCGCGGGGGAGGGGGCGGGCATTGCGGGTAGTTGAGCGCGCGGGTAAGTATTGTTTTTTTGTTTACCTAAGCGCACGAGACCCGCGTGAGCGGGGACTTACATATATCTATATATGGAAGTAACCGCCGCAAGCGCCGCCTGCTCAGCGCCGCCTGCTCAGCGCCGCCTGCTTAGCGCCGCCCGCTCAGCCTTATTATGGTTGATGATCTTAATAGAAGCTTTTTTCTTTAGAAGAAAAGGACACAGATGCTCAGGGAACCTACATTGATTGTGGAATTCATGTGAATGACGTAAAATAGTTGTATATTTATGTAAAATTTTCTGAATGTAGAGTTCATTTTAATTTGGTAAAAACTTTAGTGGTGAATAGTTTTGGTCACTATTAAAAAGACACAATATACATGTATTCTGTGAAGATACTATATTCAGGTATGAGCAACTCAAATGGAAATCTCCTCTATTCAATATTTGGGTTCCTGATTTATTTTTTTGTTCAAGAAGAACTATAAGCTGCAGTTCAAGCAATATCCTACATGTGTATTATTTTCAAATAAATCAATTCGGTACTACTGTATTAGAAAATACTTGTAGCATTTTTTTTTATAAACCACTCTGAATTAATTTTTAATGTATTCTAATGTAACAATTTTCTGTTTCTATAGCAACCATTTACAAAGTCACACCCCCTTCCTCGTCTGAAACAGGCTCTGGCACATCCCACTTTGAGCCCTGCCCGCTCTCTCTAGCAGTGCACCAATTGTATCTAGTGACTGCCTGGTCACATGATCTTCCCCACAGAACTTTGCATCTTTGGTCCTCTTCAGCTGCACTGACAGCCATTTTGTGGACCCCTGAGCCAAATCTTCGTCGTTTGATCACAGGAGAACGGATCAATCGTCAACTTAGCTAATTACTTATCATTATGTGGATTGTATTGATGCACATATTTAAGGGGGGGGGGATTAAATTAAAACAAACAGCTGCTTGTACTGCTGCTTTAAGAGAATAAATACAGATGTAAAAATTAAGTTTTGACCCCGAATAGGAGTGCAGCATAGGAGAAAACTACTTTAACGAATAGTGAGATCTAACATTAGTTATTAGTTACCCACTTAAAGTGCCATTCCTTACTGACCTTTCTGACCTTATTTATTTTTTAATTGATGTTTTAGTTTGGTTGGCCCATTTCTCTCAGCCCCCTCCTCTCTCGGCCCTCCTTCCTCCTCTCTTTCTTGGATCCCCTCCCGCCTCTCTCTTTCGGTCCCCCATGCCCCTCTCTCTCCCCCTTTCTCTGTCCACCCCCCATCCCTATCTCTGTCCCTCCCCCCCATCTCTTGCTCTGTTCTCTTCTCCCCCCCGCCCCCTTTCTCTCTTGGTCTCACCCCCTCTTCCCCACCCCACCCCCGTCTCTCAGTCCCGTCCCCCCTTCTCTCTCTCTCGCTTTATGGGGGCTGATGGCCAGTTATTCTTACCATACTCCCCACTTGAGCCAAGCTTTGTCCAGGGGGAAAAGAAACACTTAATTTTAATTTAAAAGTAAACATTTCAATATGTCTATTTTATCTCTGTTTGGGATTTTAACATTTTTTTTTTTATTTTTATTCTAGGATAAGTTTCTCTGCTTTCTTCCAAAAGATGAAGATCACTTTGAGTCCCAGGGTGGTCTCCTTTCTTTAAATTATCTTAAAGTAAGGTTAGCCACTATTTCTTTTTTTTTTTTTTTTTTTTTTTTTTTTTAATAATTGCTGATTATTTAAAATGATTGCCACTGGAATACTTTCTGTTCCAACGGCCGTGGAATGCATCAGCTATTGAGAATAGCCCACGCATTCCGCGTATCGTCCTACTGTAGATCTTGGACAGCAACTGGCTGCCATGTTTTATCACGGGTTACCGATGACCTCAGACAGCAAAAGGTAAGCTTTGGTTTTAATAAAGAAGATCCCCCTTACTTGTAACTCCATTATTAAAACCGGTGCAAATCTTGGAAATTGAGTTTTGTACCTATTTTAATCAATTTATGCAGGATTAAATGATATGTCCCTAGAAGTCATTGATGCAAAAATGAATTACGAATCATGTCTACATTTGGCGTAGGATGGATTTCTTCTAGTTTCGTGCTGACTAAGACTGCAGGATTACCACTAAAAGCATTAAAAACAGGACTATGCAACAACTGAGTTTAATTTGACTCCTGTCGAAATTAACAATATAAGACAAAAGACAGGGGGGTGCCCAATGCTACAACAAATTGACAAAACATATATGGTAATAAGTACAAAGTTGAAATACTTCAATAATAATAGTAAAAACTTGGTTATTTAGTTAAACCCTTTGGCCAAAGCGTCGTAAGCCTGCATACCAACGTCAAGGTATAACCAATAATGCAGGTCCTAACACTAAAACTATATAACAATATATCTATAATATTCACAATATCTCTGTCTCGTTCAAAAATCCCACCTCTTTAGAGCGTAAAATAGGCCAAAAATATGCAGACCATCACACTGCTCGAAATGGTTTTTTTTTTTGCGTTACTTTTGTCCTTTAACAAGCACAGGAAACCTGCAAGGTTTTCTCTTGGACAGCTGGGTTGAGGATTTTTCATGTTCCTGTCCTAGTGTTCTAGTTGGAGGAGCTGTAAATATCGGCGATGCACGGTCCTATTCAGTGCAGTTCTATTACGCCTGGAATATCCGTAAAGCTGCCACCATTTCTGGGAGAATTAGAACCAGCGCGTCCGCTTGCAGAACGTCCGCTGTTCTATACTGTACTGGGAGGATCCGGTACTTTAAAAAATGCCTGCTTACTTATTGGCTCTTTGGCAAGAAGAAGTCCAATAGTTATCTTTGTCCGTCCAGTCCCTGAAGACCCCTGACTCAAAAGATTATTATTATTTTTTTACAAAAATCAAGCAATACTTATTTCTGCTCTAATTTTCGGGTTTACGGGAGTCTTTAGAGTAGGGCCCTCAAACTCAGAATAGCTTGGGGCCGATTCTTATGTCGGACTGGAAGACTCGGGCAACACCAGATTTTTAACATTTTTTTTAGAAACGGTCACTATAACCTACGCGTTCACTTTCTCTTGCGTTTTACTTAACAATACATACACGTGCTGGTATCTCTCTCCCTCTCCCCATCCCACCTCTATCTCACTCTCTGCCCTCATCCCTTCTCTCTCATCCATCCTTTATCTCCCTCATTCCCGTCTCCCCATCCCCCCCTCTCTCTCCACTCCTCTCTCCCCATCCCCCTCTCTTTCTCACCCCGTCTCTTTCCCCCTCTCCTTGTCTTCCCATCCCCTTCTCTCTCTCTCTCAATCTCATCCCCTTCTCTCTCCCCCATCCCTTCTCTCTCGCTCTCCCATCCTTTCGCTCTCTCTCGCTCTCCCATCCCTTCGCTCTCCCATCCCTTCGCTCTCCCATCCCTTCGCTCTCCCATCCCTTCGCTCTCCCATCCCTTCGCTCTCCCAACATCGCCGGAAGAAGAGATCAGTGTATCTCGAAAGCTCGCACAAATAAAAGCATTTCGTTAGCCACAGAACGGTATCATCTATTTATTTTTTGATTATATATATATATAAAAATATATATGTGTGTGTGTGTGTGTGGCACACTTTCCCCCACCCATGGGAGATATGGTGGCTACTGTGTGTGTGGTGCATTACCTGAGGCTCACAGGAGGCCTGAACCTCCGCGGCTGGGAGTCTGGGGTGTACCTGACCCGTCTGGTGACAGCGCCTCCACCTGAGCGGGATCCTAACTGTGTTGGAAAACCCTATCACAGGACAATATAATAAATACACACATGGTATAAGATAACAGTTTACTGAATGAGTAATATCAATACCAGTCTCACCAACTAGGCCACGCACGGCCATATCCTCCAACCCACTGTCCACAATTGATACACAGTCCCCAAAGTACTAAGGGGCTCTTGGGCACCCAACCACCCTGATGTCCCCAAGTAGTAACCCAACGAATGTGTGACACAGCGCTGCCCCACTAGACCTGAAAGTGTTAGTTGGTGCACTTGGTGAGATGAGGTACCTGCCGGGTGATCCCACACCCGGTAGCGCCGACTGACAATAAGGGATCCGCTGATCTAGCGATGTTGTCCACGATGGCGTCCGCCTCCAAGTGGGGAGGTATCCGGTTGGAGTGTCTCACACTGAAGAGAGAATGTCTTTCGGTGGTGGTTTGGTCCCAGACCACATGCCCCAACTGCAGCACGGCGTTCTGCTGTGTCTGACACTAGTGAGGCTAAATGGGGCAGTGTCCCTGTCTAAGGGCCTGTCCCAGTAGCAGCCACAAACTATACAGGGGAGCTGGGGTCTAGCTGGGACCCATGGGGGTCTCTGGCCTAGTGCAGGGGCCACTGATACACGCACACCCTATCCTTCTGCTGTCCGAGATCCGTCTGGCATGTTCTCAGCGCGCGCAATGTAACATTCACTCTTGAAGTCGGCGCAACAGCTGACGAAACGCTTAGATTTAAGTCACTGTGTCCAGCAGTTGTTTGTGGGAGGAGTGTGGATCAAAGAGTGAGGAGTGGAATACATTCAAGTTTATGCCGGTATACCTATTGGGAGTTCACCACTTTACATTCAGTGTGGCTGAGTCTGATATTCTCCTGTTACAACAGAGATCACACATTGCAGTGTGCAACTTTGAAACTTCAGATCTGTGGCAGGCTGGGAGAAACAGGAAACAGGAAGCAGGAGACTGTCTCCAGTGTTACCCGGTTCAGCATTACGTGGTCACCTTACAGCGTGCAATCGCTGGTGCAACTGACGGAGGGACGCGGGGACCCTTGAGGTTCATCGTGGTTACACTATCTGGTGAGATCGTTCCTTTATTCCCTACATCTGCACTGCCTGTCATCTTTCAGAAACTTTTTCAATACGGAGGTTATCTTTCAGCCCACTACTGATAATATACACGGCTTTTTTACTCTCCTCTATTTGCTATTGTTCTATACTACAAGTGATTCATCACCTGCAATACACTCCTCCACGATAGATTTTTTGGAAATTTTATTTGGTATTTTACCAATTTATTTTTATCTTGGATTACCCCTCTAATTGTGTTTGTTATATATAAATTTATTGTCTGTGTATTTTTAGTATTTATGTCCAGTAACCAAGCAATATTGTTTTACAATACATTTTCCCTATATTTTCAATTGCTATGTAGGATTGCACTTTTTTTCTCTATTTCGATATTCTTTGGATAGGCATATCCTAATTAGAGCTGCATCCTACAGGCACAATATCCTTTTTCAATACTTGATTTGCATTATATCAATTAATTATTTTTGCACATTTGTATATATATATATATATATACACAGTGTTCGACAAACCTATACATTTGCTCGCCCCGGGCGAGTGGATTTAACCCCATGGCGAGTAAATATTGGCCCAAGCAGCACACGTTTGGTACTAGGTGGCGAGTAGATTTTTTTGTGTGGCGAGTAGATTTTTTGGTGATTTGTCAACCACTGTATATATATATATATATATATATATATATATATATATATATATATACACACACACATATATATATTTATTTTTATTATTACTTGTTTACACAGGATTGAAGCAGGGGGTCGCCGGAGCTGAACCCCTGCTTCCGGAGATACTTACCTCCATAGTCGGTGCCAGCAGCCGCTCCAGCTGAGCTAGCTGGGGTTTAAAGTTCCTGCGTCACATGGGTCAATAGGAAGCCGAACCGCATGACGTCATGGAACCTATTGGAAGCAGGAACTTTGAAAATTACTTGATCCCTGCAATGCCAGCTCGCTGAGACAGAGCATCTACCAGCACCCCCTACTGAGGTAGGTATCTCTGGAAGCAGGAGGTTCCCGGAGCTGAACCCCATTCATTTAATCTCCGGAGACCTCCTGCTTCACTCAATTCAATCAATTCAAATTTGCCAAATGCCACCAATGCTTTACTTTCTTGGACACGGTTTGCTCTAATAAAACCCACGCAGCACTGGAGAAGTTAATTCGTTTTGCATTGTCTTTTCTTTATCCTTTACAACCAGCCTTGCTGCTTTTTGCTACGTATACAGCTCTTGAACTTTAACTTCTGGTTAAATTACATTGCTTTCTATGTGAAGGAAACCAAGAAAGAAACCGTGTCTATTTCAACAGATCAGAATAATCCAACTATGGGTGACACTTGTCAAAAAGATTTCTTAACTGGGCAAAAAGCCTTAAAAAAAAGAACCTGCTGTAAAAAGGCTGGCCAATCTTCAAACAAGAGGACATAATACCCATTTTATTCGCTATGTAAAAAGCTCTCGACGAGATGGCGATAAAAATTTGTCTGGTACTTGCAGCCCACATATGTAATGTTTATATAACTTGGAACATAAATCTTTTCTAAAAGGAACCCCAGCGGCTTTCAAACTAGACTGTGGATAATAAATGGGCTGTTTCCTTTCTGCCTGCCACAGCAAGCGAGGCTCCCTTAACAGGCTGGAACTCATTTAAATCTGGATTGGATGCCCT
>WSYH01015862.1:0-13800 GCA_036426205.1 Ascaphus truei | reverse complement strand
GAACACCCCCCGTTGTTCTTCCAGTTTGGTCTGCAGTCTCCCTTTCCAGCCCTCCGTCAAGGGCGAGTCTCCGAAGTCAAATGCCAACCTTGGGGTCGCGGCATGTGCGGTGGCCACCGGGCGCTCACCTACAGTATTCTCCGCCGGGGTTACTGGATAGATTCGACCCAATGGTTGCCGGCGGTCAATGCACATGGTGTAGGGAGAAAGGTTCCGCACGTACACCTGGGTTCGGGCCAGAATCTTCCCCGACCACTTCTTTATTGAGGCCAATACTTCGTAGTCGAGCCGCTGGTCATCGCGGGTCGAGCTTTCCAAGGAGAACAGTTGATCCTCCGGACGTCGGCCGGATAATGACAGGCGGCGACCATCATTCTTCCTTCCCCGGGTGGGATCTCGGTTAGCCCACGCTCTTGACTATACAGCATCCCATGTTCCTCTTCGGTCGCAATCTTACCGCAAACCTCTTGTAACACCGGGATAGCAGCTAGAGCCAGCAACGGTGATTCACCCGCTTCCTGTAGATACATGCGGAGCACAGCCTGGACAATGTCCGTGTTGGTCCCCATGATTATCGGGGCGCTGGGGTGATCCTGGGGTTCTGGACATACTAAGGCCTCCACTTCCATGGGGTGATGCTTGCCTGTGTTCAACTGGGGAATGTCCAGATGTACCTTCACCACTCCGTCAATAGGGTAGTCTTCATGGCAAGGAGTCAGCAGATAGCAGCAGCAGTCGGTGCAAGTGTTGATCGTAGAAGGGCCGATACACGATGGTCACCTGGGACCCAGTATCCATCAGCGCCAAGGCGTAGATGCTTTCAATCACCACCTTGACGATGGCCGCTGGCCCGATTCAACTACTCGTCGAGGATGGGGGCGCTGGTTTGCTGGTCTGCGGAGTACACAGCATAGACTTGGCCGGTCGGGGCCCCGTTTTCCGTAGGGAGGGGCAGTGCGCTCGCATGTGCCCCATTTTCCCACAAGCATAGCACTGGAGGTGACTACGGTAGGCGTTGTCTCGGAAGGTCAGTGATGCTCACCCCTGCGCGGAGCGCTCCCTGGCGACTGTGGGCGCTTCAGAGTCCTCCTTTTCCGGGATAGCATCCCCAGGCGCCTCAGCCTTAGCGTCCGACCTTCTGGTGTCTTCAGCCGCAACCACCGTCTTCTTTTCTGGGGTCAATTCACGCCCCAGTAGCACAGTCTCATGTGCCTGGACCCGTCCATCAGGGCGTCGAACGCCAGTGCCTGCCCCGGTGTGAGACAACCGCTGACGCGTACGGACACCGGGTGTAATGGGAGGAGTCCCCTCAGTAGCTGGGTGGTGCGTAGTCCATCGGCATCCACCTTCTGTACCACCCCCTTTCTCATTAGGGTCCACAGGTCCAGATGCAACCATCGAAGGAAGTCAGACACCATCTCTCCTTCTTTCTGGGCCAAAGCATGGAACCTGGCCATCAGCTCAAATGCATCCACAGGAACCCCATACACTTTGGTAAGGGAGCAGATGATGCCAGCCGCATCAGCTTCCGGGTGGTCGTCCCGGTAGCAGTGCACCATGTGGGACGCTGGGGGCCGTAGGCACTCAATTATGCGCTGTCTCCGGACGGCATCTGTGCATGACCATTCAGGGAGTACCTGCTCCATGTGGTCCAGCCATTTCTCAAATCCGACTTCTCCCAGGGGAGTGGGTTTGTCCCCAGAAAACGCCTTCAGTTTTCGGTATTGGAGGGACTGCGTAGTGTGGTGAATGGCTTCTGCAAGCACCGGGATGGAGGCGTTATCCGGCAGGCTACTCCCAGCATGGGAATAGGTGCCTAGTCTTGACAGGCTGGTTCTGCTCAGCGTGGGCCTAATGGCCGAGGGAGTGAACGAAGTGCCTAGGCCCATTGCGGCGGGCCATCGGGGGGTCAAGCTGCTCGCAGGGGTATGGACAGGACTGGTCGTGACGGTACTTGACGGAACAGTGTGGCCCCTCTGTGGGGTGGATGCTACCAGGGGTTCGGCGGAGTCCACCGGTACTAACGGGCATTGAAGGACGGGGGCGTCGGGCAGAAGTAGTACTGAGGGCAGTGCGTTGGGGCATATATCCCGGTCTATAACGAACAGTATTTTATGCCAGTCACATTCCCTGTCATAATAGTGGTCTTGCACTCGGTCAGTCTCCAGGAGCAGAAGTTTCCTGACTTGATCTGTCACTGTACCCAGGGAGAGGATGGCGGGCACGTGTCCCACAGCAAGGGCACGTGTCAGGGGGATTTCATGCCGCTGGGCCCACTTGCACACCTCGGACTGCGAGGGAACAAACATGACAGAACGAGCAAAAATTGATCACAATGAGAAAAAAATCTTGGCCACCCCAGGTCTAAGATCTCAGCAGCGCCTCCAAATGTAGCCCTTTTTCTGACACTCTAAAGAGACTACTGGTAACTGCACGCACCTGCGGCTCCAGGAGATCTGAGCCTCCGCTAGCTGGGAGCCTGTGGTTATACCTATTAGCGCAGCGCCTCCACTTACCCAGGATCCCTGTGATGCGAGATTCCCCTGGGCAAGAAACATATACACACACATATATGATGCAACCAACTTTACTAGCTTAATGGTAATGTCCTTATAACATGATTGGCTCGGCCACGCACTTAATGAGTAGTGTCCTGTACAGTATTGGCTCAGCCACGCTCTTAATGATAGGAAACAAAAAAAAAGCGCAAAACGCAAATAGTGAAGTATATCAAAATAAATATTTCTCCCGGCCCCCTCCCCAACAAGCTCCCGGCCCCCTCCCCAACAAGCGCCCGGCCCCCTCCCCTGGCTCTGTCCTGCAGGGGGGGGACACCCCATACCATAGAGACGAGGTTGGATTGATATGTCACACAGATAACCACCATACACCCGACCACGCCGGCCACGTTCCCTGTGCTTTGCCATGTCCCAGAAGCTCTACCTGATATTCAGGCATTTTCCATTCGCCCTCTCTCATCGTTAGTTACTATCTCTCCTCCTTAAATCCCTCCCCGGGCTTCCCATCAAGTTTCGGATCACCCACAACGTTCTCCTCCTTACCTTTAAGGCGCTCCCCTCCTCTGCTCCTCCCTACGCATCAGTGCTGATCTCTCGCTGTGTCCCTGCTCGAGTCCTGCGCTCTGCCCATAACTGTCTCCTCTCCCCCCTTTCACCTCTACTGCTCTCTCTCCTTAAGATAGGAAACAAGAAAAAAGCGCACAACGCAAATAGTGAAGTATATCAAAATAAATATTTTAGTAGTAAAAAGGTGAGTATTCTGTGTACATCAAAGTTATAGAACATTCGCATTTACGTGCATCAATACACGGGGGTGGGCGGATGGCCCGATGGGAGGCGGGGGGGCGACAATTGGCACTGCAGGGGCCTGTGGCAGACAGAGGCACGGAAGGGGCTGGCTGCCGGAAGGGGGAGGGGTGAAAGCGCGGAGGAGGGAAGTATTGCTGAGAGGCGGGGGAAGAGCGAAGGCACTGCTCAGAGAGGCGGGGTAATCTCCCCCAACAACATGAACCCGCCTCCGGCTTTTTTTTTTTTTCCAGCGCGAGCGCGGGAAAAACAGCAGCGCGAACTGGGAAATTTAAAAAAAACAAACACGTGTGCTGCTTGGGCCAATATTTACTCGCCCGGAGGTTAAATCCACTCGCCCCGGGCGTGTAAATGGATAGCATTGTCGAACACTGTGTATATGTAACATTAAAGTGACCTCTGCTTTTCCACTTTATCCCAGACACATGAAACTTGCTGTGTGTAAGTTTTAGGTGGGATTTTTGGGTAAGAATGCAATTCTTTTGTTTGCAGGAGCTCGGGGTCCGGAGCTACCGGTAGTACCTTCATTCTACCCAACGTGGAGGCACTATTTGCCGGTACGCAAGTAGAATCACACCAGGGCTGTCCAGCATCCCCCAGACTCCAGAGTTTCAAGCCCCGATATCCCAGTCCTAGATCCCTTACATTCATGAGCCTCCCAATATCCCGCATGTATTAAAGTATATTTTACTAGGTTTGATGCATTTTTATAAGGCTCTATTCAGCTTGCCCGGGCTACCTGTTACAGTGCCAGCAAGTCTGCATAGGGTCAGTAGTTCAAAGGGGAGAAGATGTCCAGAGGTGTGAAAACGTTTGGTGAGCGAGGAAAGGGCGAATGGCCCTGTCCGGCTACAAACAGCATCCTGCGGGGGCACCTTTTGTAGTTTCCAGGCTTGGTTGAGCCGGCCCTGCAGGTGGCAATGAGTTAGCCAAGGAGGATGCAGCCATAGAGTCTGCTCTCCTTTTGGCTAAAATCATATTTCCCGCGCACCCAGCTTTTTGAGCCTGGGCACGCCTAGTCCTCTGTTGTCAGCCGGGATCGAGCCCCTCTTTCTATTGGCTGACGGGGAGGAATTCCCACGCTCCGATTGGCTGCTTCTTCCCCCTCTGTTCTGGGGATAGCCCAGTGGAGTGTATGTAAGGTGATGACCAAGAGAGGGAGCAAGTCTGTTGCAGGGTACATGCAACCACACATGGGTTTCTTGCAAAGGCTTATTTATTGAGCCTTAAAATACAGTATGGCCCACAAAAACAAAACAGCTTCTTTTCAGCATATGAAACAGAAAATAAGTCCTGAGCGGGTCTGGCCCTTTTCCCAACAAGGGCTGTTTAGGTTCCAGCATAACAGTACAGCAAACAGTTCATCAAAATAGTATAGTGAAGACAGACCTTAGCAGTAGTTCTCCCTCCGCAATTTAGTATCTCTCACTGGATCAGACAGACTGCATGTGTGTGTGCAGCCTGGGGTTTTTAAAGCTCTTTGAAGAGGCAGCTGTGACCAGACTAATTGACAAGAGCTTCCCAGCTGAATATTAACCTGGTCACTGCTTGTAAGGAATCCGCTCCGCGGTTTACGGTTTGCCTCACCTTGCAGACATGTGCAGTCCTGGAACATTTCTCCTGTTATTTACTGCAGCCTGGATTCTCTCACCAAAGCAATACTGCCACACACTCCCTCTGATATTTACTGCAGCCTGGATTCATTCACCAAAGCAATACTGCCACACACTCCCTCTGGTATCTACTACAGCTGTGCAGCCTATCACTGCAACCTAGATTTGCATTTACTCATTGGAGCAGTACCTTCACACCCCCCGCCGGGGATTGGCCCGCTGGCCTTTAAGTACTGTGTTCCCACAATGCTCCCTGCCGAGCATAGTCCTTACTGGATGTCACCTGTTCTGCCACAAGCTTCCGCTTGTTCTCCTGTGCTGAAGCAAAGGTATCCCCTACGTCTTCAGCTTCCTGCTTTCCTGCACTGAAGCAAAGGTATCCCCTACGTCTTCAGCTTCCTTCTCCTGTGCTGCAACGGAGGATTCCCCTGCATCTTCAGCTTCCTGGTTCCTGGGGCCTACTCTTTCCCTAATATAGAGAGGCCGTGTCCTGGTTCCTGCGCTGTAACGGAGGATTCCCCAGCCCGCTCAGGACTCTTGCGCTGTGCACTGGTTTACCCGTGCAGCTAGGCGGTGTGCTACTCTGGTCTGCCTACCACCTCCTGAGACCAGTACCATGGGCCATGGTCGCCGCATGCGCAGAGGCCAACCCCGCACTCCTAAGCTGAAGCGGGGCCTTCCTGACTACCTGTTGCCGAACTCCTGCTTGAACAAAGTTTATCCTGATGTCTCCTGTCCTGACCCTGGCTTGTACAACGACGATGCTGTCTTCTCCTATCCTGATTCTGCTACCTATGACTACGAACTGAGCAATCCGGATCAGCCTGCTCGGTCTAAGGTCGGTGCTTTTACTACCCCACCTCAGCCTCGCGGTCCGACCCTGGTTTGTGGCGAGCACAACCGTGACACTGCTGCACTGCAGACCTAAACATAGGTCTGCCAGGCATAGGGCTGGTGGCGTTCATTCACCCTGTCACAAAGTCCATCTCAGCCAACTAATGAGGTGAGTCGATGAAGCTACAGCAGGTTTTTCAAAGTTTCTCTGTTAGAAATAACAGAGCGACCGGCTTCATTTGGAAGCCTGAAAGGTTGCCTCGCAGAGACTAAGTCCTGTCTTTTGCGCCCAAGTTCTCAAAATCGAACGGAGAGGTCGTGGCTAAGGATTGAAACCGAAAAGAGGACAGGAGAACCGGGGTATATTCCGGCCAGGGTAAGCTCATCCAAGCGGGCACCCTGCACCAAGGAAAGCCTAGATTCCCCCCCTCCCACCCCAGTATGTGTATTTTTAACTATTTCTTCTTGTTGTACGTGGGTTTACCAAAATAATCACAATTTGTTTTTACTATCTTGTTTTTACTATCTTGTTCTGCCTAATGAATGATCCCGGTAATCTATAAATGGTGTAAAAAGTACCTGGTCTCCCGTGACAGGGGATATAAAATGGTACCCAACAGCCAACTTCCTGCTACATGTAAAGGGTCTGAAGGACAGGCTAGAAGTAAGAGTTTCTCCTTCTCTCCCTTCCCCCATTTTGCTCAACCGGGACTGGCCCTTTTTCTCTAGTTTGCTGGTTCCCTCCCAGGAGGAGCCTCCTCTTCTGATACAGGAGAAGCCCGGTAAACTGTTCCCCTTCTCTGCTGATCTATTCCCCAGTAGACACTGGGTTCTAAATGCTCGCAAGCAAAGACGCTGTGACAAACAGGACTGTTTACAGAGATCAGGGACTCAAGGTGGCATACTAATAGGCATAAGTCAAAGGTAATGACTGGGGATGGCCAGAAAGAGGGAGAGATAGAGCCCGGAGATTTACCAGACTTGTGTCTTCCTGATTTTTGCCAGAGGGAAGAACCAGTCCTTGCCAGACAATAAGAGAAGGTGGTAAAAATCGATGACAAGGTATTGAATGCACAAGGGGTGATGGTGCTCCCGCATTTTAAATTTTTAAATTATATTTTATATAGGGTGAACAAGCATACACAAACATGGGAGGTCACCAGACAAATCTTGGTTCCCAAGGTGTTTGTTAAACCTGTCTTCACCCTAGCCCGTACTATTCCTTGTGGTGGTCACATCGGTAGAGACAAAACCATGGACCATATTTCGTCCCAGTTCTATTAGCCAGGGATGCATAATGATATTGCTAAATTAGATGTGGCATGTCCTTAATGCCAGTGTACCAGCCAAAAGGGGCAAAAACCAGCCCCCTTGGTCTCAGTTCCCTTTGAGAGGATTGGGGTGGACTTGGTAGGATCTCTAGAGCACTCTGCCAAGGGACACAGGTTTATTCTGGTCATAGTCGACAATGCAACAAGGTATCCTGAGGCGTTCCCCCTGAGGACAGCAACTGCTAAGCAGGTTGTCAACAAATTGCTGGAGCTGTTCTCACGGGTCGGACTTCCCCAGGTTATGTTGACAGACCAGGGACGAATTATATGACTATACTGATGCAGGATGTCTTAAAGTTACTAGAAGTCAAATCAGTTCAGGCATCGGTCTACCATCCACAGACTGACGGATTGGTGGAAAGGTTTAACCGAACTCTAAAAAGTATGTTAAGAAAGTTTGTAGACTGAAAAGAGAGCTTGGGATGAACGTCTCCCCTTTTTGCTGTTTGCAGTGCGGAAAATTCCCCAGGCCTCCACGGGATTATCTCTATTTGAACTCCTGTATGGCCAACAACCTCGGGGTATCCTAGACCTAAAAGAGTCCTGGAAGGAACAGCGATCACTTTCTAAGAATACCCTTCAATATGTATTGGACCTTAGGAAGCACCTAGATGTGGTCGACCATTTCTAGTGAGAATCTTAGATCAGCCAAAGACAGTCAGGAGAGACATTATAATCAAAATGCTCACATGAGGGTATTTCAACCTGGGGACCAGGTGATGTTACTATTATCCAGTTGTGAGAGCAAACTCCTGGCAAAATCCAGGGCCCATTTTAAATACTCTGCCGCACGGTGCTGTGGATTATAAAATCTCTCAACCAGGGTCCAGGAAGGTGCAGAGTTCTTTGTTCATTCACCTGGTGGAAGAGGAAATGGATCTGGGTCCTCAGCCCCCACAGGACAACACCTTTGGTGATGATCAAATCCCTGTTTGAAGCCAGTTAACCTCTGTACAGAAATGGGACTTGTTAGAGGTATTTAAACAATTCAGGGATGTTTTTCAGAATTACCAGGGCAAACAAATTTAGTTTTGCATGTAATAGAGACAGCACCTGGTGTAAAAATACACTCTCATCCTTACAGGTTGCCTGAAAGCTATAAGGCTCTGGTAGGGAAGGAGGTACAAGAAATTATACATTTGGTTGTGATTGACGAATCTTGCAGTGAATGGTGTAGTTTAATAGTCATGGTCCCTAAACCAGATGGGAAGGTAAGGTTTTGTGTGGACCTCCAAAAGGTAAATGCGGTATCCAGGTATGATGCGTATCTGATGCCAAGGGTGGAGGAATTAATTGATGCCATTGGTACGGCAGATTATATATCCACTCTTGACCTCCCAAAAGGATACTGGCAAATACCTTTTAGAGGAGGAATACTGTACAAGTGCAAACCCGCCTTAGCCAGCCGATTGGTTTATACCAATTTGTGACAATGCCATTTGGTCTGCATGGGGTCTCAGCCACGTTCCAGAGACTCATGGATAAGGTGCTGAGACCTCATACGGATTATGCCGCAGCCTATAGAGATGACATTGTCATCTACAGTAAACACTGGCGAGCCCATCTAAACAGGCTGAAATTGGTCCTCGGGTCTCTAAGAGAGGCAGGGCTTACAGCCAACCCTAAGAAATGTGTCTTGGGTAAGGCTGAAACGAGATACCTAGGTTATGCATTGGGAGGTGGAAAAGTAAGGCCACTGGCCGATAAGGTA
Source organism: Ascaphus truei (assembly GCA_036426205.1). Taxonomy (NCBI): domain Eukaryota; kingdom Metazoa; phylum Chordata; class Amphibia; order Anura; family Ascaphidae; genus Ascaphus; species Ascaphus truei. Next base: position 4,985 of record WSYH01015862.1, on the reverse strand, counting down.
GCTGCCCTGAAAGAAGTTCCAAACACCCAAACAAAGACTCCGGTAACTCTCTGTTGGGCTTAATGGGCGGTTTATCCCTAATTACTCAGACGTTGCAGCCCCACTAACAGACCTCACAAAAAAGTGTGCCCCTACACAAGTGGTATGGTCTAGGGAGTGCCAGAGAGTCTTCGAGGAGATAAAAAGGTATCTAGCAGAGGGTGGCATCCTTTGAAGCACATATTTTAATAGGCCTTTTATCGTGCAGACAGATGCATCAGAGATAGGGCATGGGGCAGTGCTGTCACAACAGTTTGAGGGGTAGAACATCCAATCCTTTTTCTGAGTAGGAAGTTGTTCCTGAGGGAAAAAACTACTCTGTGATTGAGAAGGAGTGCCTTGTAGTAAAGTAGGCAATTGAGGCCTTGTGGCATTATCTGGCGGGAGTCCATTTTACTCTGGTCACGGATCATGCTCCACTAAAGTGGCTAAATTCAATGAAAGACTCCAATGCTAGGTTTACCAGGTGGTATATAGTCCTCCAACCCTTCTTGTTTGAGATTCAGCACAGGCCAAGGAAGCTAAACGCAAATACGGTTTTCTTCTCTAAAGAAGGGTTTGATGGTCAGGCTTCAGCCGTGCATGGCTCCAACAGCATACTAACAGGGGAGAAATGTGACATGGTGAATGTAAGACACAAGCCCTATGCCTGGCAGACCTATGTGCAGGTCTGCAGTCCAGCAGTGACCTGGTTAAACTCAGGTGGGAAAAGGCTAAGTTAATTAGCCACGTCCCAGCAGCCTCATTTAGGGGCTTAAAAACCCAGGCTTCTCACTTATGCCTCGATCTGTCTGAACCATGGAGATACTCTGGAGGGAGAACAGTTTGATATAAGGTCTGTTTTTCTGTGACATTTTTGCTAATGCTGAATTGCTTCTCTGGACTTTAAACAAAAGGGGCAAAGCCCTGCTCAGGACTTATATTGCGTTACTTTATACTGTATAAGCTGAAGAAAAGATCTGTTATTTTTGGAACCCTTTAGGGATGCCAGCGGAATCCCTGTTGAAAAACACTGAACTAGGATTATGATGGCACAGGTGGTGTAATTGGTGATTTCCATGGGATGCAGATTATTTGCCCCATAATTGCACCACATTTGTCTAGATCATATGCCCCATACTTAATGTGTACAATTACAAATTAATTAAAACCATACATACTAAAAATCCAATAGAATACATTAATACATTGGCAGAAGAGAAATTACAGTGGACAGCCTTTATTAGAATACTGGGCACTGAGTGAATAACCTTAAGCTGGGAAGCTGATCGCATTTTATTTACACAACCACTTCTGAAATTTTTTTTTGCTGGAAAAGACTTAACTTATAAGTCTAAGAGGCATCATAATCATAATATAGGAACACTATAAAATATTTACGCATATATTAAACTTGCACTCTACAGTATTATTACAGTAGGTACTGTACTACCATACCAAAAGTTTCAGTTATCATTCAGCATACAGTATATACTGATACACTATAAATTAAATTACATTGTGGCCCATATTTACATACATTAGCAGTGGTATGCCATAAGCAACCTTCTGGGATTGCCACCAATCACCAGGATGTCAATTTGTATATGTAATATACACAACCCACATTTTATAATGGCAGGGGTCAGGATTGACTGTCAAGGGTTAAACATAATCAAATATCACCAAAAACGATATGAACTATCAGAACATAATGTTATACACAGACTTATTGAGGAGTATGAACCAGCAGTCAAACAATATACTGTATGTGTGCCCTGATAATGCCTAATAATAGATAGTGGGGATCAAGCTGGAATTGCCACCAATTACCAGGATGTCCATTTTTATCTGTAATATACAGAACCCACAACAACATTGCCATTCTAAAATGTGTGTTGTGTTTATTTCATATAAAAATTGACATCCTGCTGATTGGTGGCAATCCCAGCTTGCTCCCCACTATCTATCATTAGGCATTTTCAGGACATACAGTACATATATTGTTTGACTGCTATCTGTACAGTATATTTACCACAGCAGATAATGTAGAAAATTCAGCGCTCGTGCTGCAGGTATATGAAGTGTTGGAATTGTAAATCCCCTTGCAGCATGTGTGTGGAGCGTCTCCCCAATCGGCTCCTAAAACAAGGTGACCCCCTAAACGGGGGAGCACCTTGGAAGACAAGAAGGAAAAATGCACACAATGCGCACCAGGGATAAAATAGTAAATCATTTATTAATAATTAATACTTCACTGAGGGGATCCAACCCCACCGCAGTATAAAGCGTCACACAGCTAGGTTCAGTTACACTGAACATAAACCATAGGATATACACTAATTAATCTAAATCCATTAACAACATAACACACGGTAAAGAATATAGTAAAATAATAAAAAAGACAGTGTTAAATAAAACAGAACAAATGATCCTGAGTTGACTAAAATGTAGTTAAACAACTGTCTAAGGCTGGCAGGGGGAGACGGAGACTTACACTGAAGCCCAAAGCGGGTTCCGCGGCAAACGTATAGGGATCCGGATCACGCCACCGCAGAGATCTAACCACCGCCCGGGCCTCTTGAGGACGCCGTCTGAGCGTGTCAGAAACACGCGCAGAGTGACCTGTCATGACCTCTACGCGTTTCGCACTACGTGCTTCGTCAGGTGGGCATGTTTGGTATATGGCATGCTTGGTTTGTAGCATGTTCTATATCTGTAGTTCCGCAGTGAATGGGTTAATATCCATATTCTCCTGTTTTCCTGTTTCCTTTGGATGTAATGTCTGCGTTGTTGACACTGAATATATATGCTGTTTGAACTGATTATATGCCTTATCTTGGCTGACGTTGGCTAAAACTGCTGCCCTCATAGAGTTATAAATACCCTCTGTGAGGACATGTATGTATGGCATCCAATATGTACTTATTTCCAGCCCGGCACTCTGATTGGCTGTGGCTTGTGTAAATACGCGCTGGTGACGCTGTACGTGACCTCCTGACGAAGCACGTAGTGCGAAACGCGTAGAGGTCACGACAGGTCACTCTGAGCGTGTTTCTGACAGGCTGAGACGGCGTCCCCAAGAAGCCCGGGCGGTGGTTAGATCTCTGCGGTGGCGTGATCCGGATCCCTATACTTTTGCCGCGGAACCCGCTTTGGGCTTCAGTGTAAGTCTCCATCTCCCCCTGCCAGCCTTAGACAGTTGTTTAACTACATTTTAGTCAATTCAGGATCATTTGTTCTGTTTTATTTAACACTGTCTTTTTTATTATTTTACTATATTCTTTACCATGTGTTATGTTGTTAATGGATTTAGATTAATTAGTGTATATCCTATGGTTTATGTTCAGTGTAACTGAACCTAGCTGTGTGACGCTTTATACTGAGGTGGGGTTGGATCCCCTCAGTGAAGTATTAATTATTAATAAATGATTTACTATTTTTAATCCCTGGTGCGCATTGTGTGCATTTTTCCTTCTAGTATATTTACCACCTGCACTTATCCTGCGCTTATCAGTTCTGTATTAGTAACATTGGAAGTGCTCTATTTGTTGTACACAACCAATGACCTATACACAGTATATCATCATTTAGACAGTTTGGCGTCACATATACCTACTAGTACTGTGAATACTACTGCACCCTGGTACAGAATAACTGGATATTCATGGCCAGTAACACCTTAGTGTTTCCTATAAGTCTCTATGTGTCCTGGAACTGAATTTATTACTTTGAGAGCTTCTTTGATGAATGATTTTATTATCTGTTGCATTGATTAATGTGGGAGCATATCCACTTGGGCTGCCTTGAGGCCTCAGTGTTTCCAATTTAGCGCTGTTGTTTCTGTTTTGATGTTATGAGCGGCCATTTTTTATGTCCACAAATATTAACAGCCTAACCATTTAATTTATCTATCTTTATTTTGAGAAGTCATTGATTCTATTGTACAGTTCTCCCACTTTTAATAGTGTAGCACCTTTCGCCCCTCCTCAAGGGAGATTATGTCGCTACCTGATGTATCCTGGTGCAGTGCATACCTGTTTGGTGGAACAGAAGGACTGAGAGCTCCGCAATGGTATGGGGAGGCATCAGGACAGGCTCTCAATAATGAAACTTCTGTCAGCGCAGTGCCTCCATCCTATGAGAATCCTGGGGCAACCAGGGTGGTCCTCACAGGCAACTCAGTTTTCAAGGAAACACGACAGAGATGATACAACTGGGTATTTATTTGGGAACAGCATTGATATCACAGGCTCCATTCCCTGAAGGCAGAACCCAGGGCTTGAGGCCCTAAGCACCCCTCTTCAGCACACCTTACACCCTAACATGGCAAGGCCTCAGCCTCACTCTATCCAGGAGAGGTTTTTCTGGTGCTTCCTCCATGCAGGGAGGTGAGCACAGAACTCACTCCTAAATTTAAACCTTAGAGGAAAACCCCCTACATCCCAGGGGAGTGGCTTGTAAGCAGGCATCCTATTGTATTGTATGTCTTTATTTATATAGCGCCAAAGGTGTACTCAGCGCTTCGCAAAGGACACAGTACAGGGAATTATAATAATACAATAAGCGCAGCAAAATCAGACAATAAGAAAGAAATCCCTGCCCTGAAGAGCTTACAATCTAAGTGGTATGATGGGAGACTTACAGAGACAGCAGGTGAGGGAAGAAGTGCTGTAGATGGCAGTGCTTGGTCACAATGGGTGGTACGAGTGACTGTGAGTCCATGAGTGCAGACTATTGGGATGCTTGATTTGTGGGGCGAGTTATAAGGTTAGTCAGTATTAAATCAGAAGGTTAACACCATTTACAGGGGAAGAGATGGCAGGGAGGCATGGTGAGATCAAGTGTGTATGTCTGGGTTCAGGCTTAGAGGAGATCCCCAGCAGCAAGAAGGAGTAGATAGAGGGTGTGAATAAAGAATTTGTGTGGGTGTTTTTTTATTGAGCGGTACAGAAGTAGTTGTTGGG
>WSYH01015861.1:0-13800 GCA_036426205.1 Ascaphus truei | reverse complement strand
TGTGTGTTCACCTATCCAAAGAAATAAATATACTTTATTATATCTAATATGGAAAGTAGGCTAAGCACTCAAATGCAGGTGCATTAGTACTTAATGTGCAATAGTATGGGTACTATCCACCTGAAGACAGGTGGTAGATGGAACAAGCCCACTCACCCTCAGTCTCATCGGCAGGTTCCCCTGAAAATCAGCAATACTCACATCCTAGTAGTAGGTAGGCAAGCTGTGCAGCTACAGATATGCAATAACAGGAAAATGGAGACCAAAAAGCGCACCAGCAAAAACGGAGCAGGAAGGACCCAAAACGAAAAAATGATTAAAAGGGCAATTGCGAGAGAATTGCTATGCTACATAATTCTCATCCCCCATCCCCAAAGTAAGTGTACTTCTTGTCTGTTACTGTATTATTTCGTGTGTTCACCTATCCAAAGGAATAAATATACTTTATTATATCTAAGCCTCGTTCAGTTCAAACCCAGTTATTTGTGTAAATTACAGCCTGTGATAAGCTATCGTCACAGTGAGTGAGTGCTGCGGATTTTGTACATCAGGATTTTATATACATATATATACTATAATACAAAAGAAGACAGCGCGGCTCCCATAGGTAATATAGTAAGGTGATAATAAATATACCAGATGACATGTGAATTACAGCCACTCATAAGATATAAACATAGAACATAGGGTAAATCTGTCTGTCATGGAACAAGAATAACATCCCTGTTTCACCCCCCTCTTTCCTTTGCAGCTTCTGCCTGTCAGTTCTTATTTTCAGCTGCATGGAGCTTGCATACACACACTGTGCCTGTGTGATACAGTATGTTACAATGTTGCATTTCTCGCCTCTAGACACGTAATCAGTGAGTTGCTACTGCAGCCTCTGAGATCCTTCTCAGAATGGGCTATTCTGCCCTCCGCCCTGTTTTGTTCACAGATAGTCTGTCCCAAGACTATTCCTTTTACCCACATTGCTCCTCACTTCCTTTTCCACCCTGCAGACAGTGAGTACAGCACGCATCTCTGTTACTCTCCTATGGCAAGGCCATCTCTTTCTACCTGCTTCTAACTATATATATATAGCCCTATTTCCTACTGGGTACAGTATAACTACCAATGCTGTGTAACCTGTTGGCTCGGAGGGCCTATGCCTCTGCCAAGGAGAGCCTGGGGCAATGTATATGTATGGATTATCTCTTACCCAATGCAGCGCCTCCAACTGCGATGGCTCCCAGCAGAGCGGAAGTTGTTCCTCGCAGGACAATAACACAATACTACTCACACAGCATGTAAAAGAAACAGTAGCTTTACTAGCGGTAACCATAACCATGCATGTATCATAACTTCAAGAAAGGGTAAGGATCGGTGGTGGACCACCGATACTTACCCTTTCTTGTTGTCACGTGAGAGGATCAGCGTTCACCACCGGATGCAGATGCAGAGGGAGACGCTTCAGAAGCAGCATCAGGACTGTTGCTGGAAGGAGGGGGAGCAGAGCGGTGACTTATCGTGAATAACTTGTACTCCACACCGGGCACAGAAGCTGGGGCTAGGGAGACTGAGTGAGTACATTTTGTCCCCAATGTGATAGCCCTCTTTTGCCTCACCCTTCACCTCGCTATTGGATTATACAGTCTTATTAACCCATATGTTCCGGTGTCAACTCCACAAAGTATTGATTTTTGATTCTGCCCTCCCAGGCATTATTGACCTATACTCTTGGAGCTCATACACGGTTTGTCTCCAGTTCTATGTATCATAACTTGTCAGTATTCCTCCTTGATGAGACACAATAGATAACGCGTCTCGCAAGACGCGACCCTTCACCGTGTTACCCCCACACCGTGTCCAATGCCCCACACTGCAATCCCCAAATGTGTGTGTGTGACTGCGCAGCCACTAAGATGAGCAATGTTACAGTTGGTGCACTTTAGTAGATATTACCTGCCGAGCGCTCCTGCACTCGAGCCTGCAAACAATCTTCGCAAAAGATCTGATGACAGGGACCCGTCGATGGGGTCATCCAGGGCGATCCCACCCGGATGGCTGATCTTGTCTTTGTAGAGGTCTGGTCCCAAACCTCTGATGCAATTCAGCAGCAACTCTGTGTCCCTAACTAGACACACTAACAGGGCAAGTTCCTATTCTAGGGCCTGTCCCTACATTGACTACAAGCTCACTGGGACTCAGGGGCCTATCTGGGCCTGGGGTGTATTCGGGCCCAGTGTAGAGGCTACTTGCCTCTCTACACCTGGAGCTCCTACCTCTTCCCCTTCCAGGTCTTCTCTGACTAGCGTGCTCCCCTGCGCAATCTCCTATCCTCTTCCTGCCAAGTTCCTGTCTCTCTATTGGCTCCCTGGCATCACCTGGTCTGGCTGTGGCTCATGGGACTTGTAGTTCCCTGCTCTAGACCTCCTCTGGTTGGTCCGTGCTTCGCACGCTACCGCCCCCACTCACTGCGCATGTGCGACCTCTCTTCTGTCGCCGTCGCCTACCGGGCTCGCTGCGCATGCGCGAGTACCAAAACACTCGGGCCACCACGGAGCCTCCTATGCACCAGAGCGCTCCCTGCACACTCTGCAGCCTTCCCTGACTCTCCCACTACAGCGGAGGTGAGGGTAAACCTGGGGAACCTGGCTACATATATATAATTTTCCCTTGACACATCATCACATGATGAGTAATGTGACACGCAAATGCTGAAAACATGTAAAAGTACAATGTTATGCAAATAATACACGTCAGCTGTGACACAATGCAGGGACTGCCCCCCACACTGTAATGCAAATCACGTTTGTATTGTGAGCAATGAAACGTAAACAGTACTATACTGTTATACGTCCCCGCTCCATTGACTCCATTGATGTACAGAAGAGTTTATTTTTCTAAGTGCCGTTCCGGCAGCCTTAGCGATCGTTCTCCCCTCCAACCTGCCAACTTTAGTTGGCGGGAGAAATTGGCCATAACATCTCAATTTCGTAGTGCCGATCATCCCCGATAAGCTGATTTTGGTACTTGAATCCAGCCGATTTAAAAAAGTGTCGATCAGGGGCGAAAACAGGCTTATCGGCAGCCGACTGGCCATAACAAAATTATCGGCTACGAAACCTGCCGAAATCAAGCACTTATCGGCGCTTACTGAATCTCAAACCCAATTTTGGCTATAAAATGCCGAAAAAATCCTTATCAACGCTTACTGCATGAGGCCCTTAGTTTCCATGTTTTGAATAGTAAATCACTGATTAACATTTATATGAAGATAAGATTTGGTTTATGATCGAAATGTTCAAAAACACTGGGTAATAATACGAGGAATTAATTCATGTGTTGTTTATATTTTCATCGTTTAATATTTATTGGACTTCATTGTGTATTCATTTTTATTTTCTTCATCATTTTTCTTGTTTTCTCTTGTGTTTTCTAGTTCTTTTTCCTTTTTTTCTTTTTTTCTTTTTTCATTATTTCCTTTTCTTTGAATGACTTCATTGAACTCCGTGATAATCTGGAAAAAACTGTCAGTAAAACCATACCTCAAGTCTCTTGAATGTTTATATAATTGGCAACAAAGTAAGCAATATTGTTACAAGTGTACATACAGTACATGTTGTCCAGTTTTCTAAATAACATTTGTGTTAAATGTATCTACTTGAGCTTGATCTATGGTCTGTTCAGAATTGTATAAATTATAGGTAATCCCAATTATTGTTTAAGACTTAATGCTTCATATATTTCATTCCCCTGCTATTACTTGATTTTAATCAATCAATGCATGTTTGCAATGATTTCATCAACTATATATTTTAATTTTTTTCGCTATCTTAGTAGGTAGAGGCTAACAAAACATTTTTTAGTAAATAGTATTGTCATCCTACCTCCCTTTAAGGTTTATTGCGATTTTTGTTTTGTAAATAATTATATAAACATCTGATTTAATAAATAGTTTCTTCATTGGCAATGTATTTGCCATTTCTGCCCTGTCTTCTGGTAGTGACTCATTACGGGTGCGTCTATACTCACCAGGTGAGCAGACTCCCTCCGTACATCATGGGAGTTCCTGCCAGCACCGTGAGAATGACGTCACTTCCGGGTGAGTTCAGTACTTCAGTCGACACGGCAGCAGGTAATCCTCACTCTTTGAGAAAGGCCCTTTGCGGCTGAAACGCGTCAGAGTTGCGGGGGTGCCTTCCCCTCTCTCTCTTTTTAAAATATCCATGCCGTAATAAAGTTTTTCTATAGCACAGTCCAGCCTCTGTCCATGTGCTGCGCGGCCGTGCCCGCTGTCCTTCCTCCTCGGTGAGGTTACTTTGCGTGCAATTTGTCTAAAACAGCTTGGAGCACGCCAAAGACAGGACAAACTCTGAAGATTTCAGTGAGTAAATTGATTTTCATTCATCAACTTGTTGTGGAGTTTCCCCAGGTGTTGTGGCTCATATAGTTGCGAGACTAAAAAAAGGGGTTTGGGTGTGTCCCAGGACTTCCCCCAGACATCCCTAGACAGTCACCGCCAGACCACATCCCAACTAGGGGTTTATGATATTACACACCTCCTCCATACTCTGTTCCTCCGGACACAGCAGCATACTTATCATTGAGGTGGTTTCAAGCCCTGCAGCACTGGTTAATTGAGGGGTTAATGTTCCTCAATGTTCTTCTCATTTGTCTACTGAAACTAGTAGCTTGAGCATCCACGTACAAAACATATGTTGTATATACATTTTTTCATTTATTTATTTATAAAATATTTTACCAGGAAGTAATACATTGAGAGTTACCTCTCGTTTTCAAGTATGTCCTGGGCACAGAGTTAAGATAAATAATACATGGTTACAAATACAGTTACATAAATGAACAGGGTATACATTATATACAAGACATTGCGTGCACAGTTAAAGAAAATATATGTTATGGGCGTATGTAACAGTTACAGACCAGATTAAAATGTGAGACAGCCTGAGATTTGAAAGAACTTAAACTGGTGGTGGATGTGAGAGTCTCTGGTAGGTTGCTCCAGTTTTGGGGTGCACGGTAAGAGAAGTCAGTCATTGGCTGGACTGTTGGCTTTCTTTCAAATTTCTTTAAAATTTTCTTCACAAAGTCATGGATTTTTATTGATTGATGGGGACTGTTTCTTTTTGGATTACTTGATAACTTATGGACTTTATTATTATTATTTTTTTTTTCTAGACGCAATTCTTTACATGTGTCTATAGACAAAGATTAAAGTGATTAGCTTTTTGCTACATTATGGATACCATGGCTTCAACTGACTATGGAGAAATTTGTGATGTCATCCCAAGATCCACAGCCTATGTAGCAAGTTGTTCAGACAACACAGGACATTCAAAACAAGCAGCATATATTTTTAATAATTCAAATGAAATTTTATGTGATGACAAGATGAATTTATCGTCATACTTTGTAACATTGGAGAAACTTCACAGTCAAAAAATCAAATTATGGTGGGAAATCACCTCCCTGGAGAACTATGTATGTAATAAAAGAATCTCAAGGGGGTTAAAAATGAAAAAAAACACCATCCTTTGGTTTTATAAGCAGAGAATTTGAAGGAAATTGGACTAAAATATTGGACTCTTGTTCAATGAAACTGATGGAATTGATTATACAAACAAAAATATCTGAGAAAAATATGCTACTAGACAAAATAAAAAAACTCCAGGATCAACTTGACAAGTTTGAACATATGCCTAATTTTGTCAGCAATGATAAACTTCTTTATCAAAATATAAGCAAACTTGACAAAGAGATCATGGAAAAGAAACAAATAAAATTCGACCGGGACTGCTTGGATTATGAACGGGGCCAGGTTTATGTATGGCAGAAACCACCAAGGCCCACTAGAAGTGCCAGCACACCCCAAAAAAGATCTAAACAAAAGAACCAACAACGTAATCCACAGGGGCCCAAAGATAAACCTGGTACACGCCTTTCTATATTAAAATAGAGATCAGGTGAACAAGCCAGCTTCTCGGATGCCTTGGATAGCGATTATCGTTCCCACGGAGTTTCCTTTTCCTCAAATAAAGTTTCTAATCAATATGAACACTCTAGTGATCATGAATCTGAATACGGACATGGGACACAAGGGGAACAAAGATACACACCTTTGCTTTTTGAACACCAAAAAAACGACCAAGGACAAGGCGCTCAAAGAGACGAGGGCGCAGTCTCAAAAAGAAAGAAATACACCTAGAGCAACCAGATAATGTTATTAACATATCTGGGGTTCCTCTCTCAGGGAATGAGATTTCTTTACTTAACAAAGGACTAAACTTTGCTCCCCTTGAACATTTCAAATTGTTTAATACGATTATTGACGTACAATGTTTTGTTAGGAAGTTGGTGTTAAAAAAGTTTTTCTGTAAAGATGATGAAATTGTAGATGTGCAGTTGGACAATTCTCTTTCAACCATCCCCTCCGAGGTCATACAGAGCTTTGATCTATCTCCTTTGAAATTTTATTCCACAGTAGATGATCTAACTTCATTTCGTGAATTATGCACGTTGAACGATATGAATAGTCTGTTGGATGAGCAAACCACAGATGAGGTGTTTGATCCTGTTTCCTCATTTCTAGTAGGATCTAAAGATTCAGAACTAAAGAGCAGATCCAATTTCTATCCATCATACATGAAGGGTCCACACATACTGCTGCGGCCAAGTTTATTCGAGCATTTGCCCGTTCTTGGCCGCAGCAGTAGCCTGGCGCGCACCCGAGGGTGACGGGCGCGCGCCGAAGCAGCGGAAGAGCGCCCTCCGATCAGGGCGCTCTCCCTACCGCTGCCGGGTCCGCCGGGTCCCCCGGAACCCCCTGCCGCTGTCCCGCGATCGCGGGACACCAGGGCTCCCTCGGGGAGCCCTGGACGCGCGTGCAGGGGGCGCAGGCTCCCGAAGACGCGTGACCGCGCGTCTATGACGCGCGGCACGCCGAGGGGCGGCCACTAGCAAGCCGGGAAATCTCCTGGCTTGCGGTACCGGCCACACTTTAATAAAGTGTGTCGGTAGTGTACAGTGGCGACCGCCTTTAGTCTAAATCGGCTAGACCCACGATTTTCAGATTATCCCGGTTATGTGCGGTTTTGTGTCGTTTTTGCCCGGAGCGAACTGCGTTATTTTCGCGCTCGTGATATTAGCATTTTATTCTCGCTGTCTGCAATACTGCAATGCTGTGTAAAAACTCAGGGGGGTGTTTGCGAGCTGTTGTCTTTGAAGTCTAATACCTTAACGGTTCAACCTACGTCAGTACACAGTCTGTGTGTGCGCGCGCAGTAATTGTAAATTTGCATATTTAAAGTATACATGCATTTTCAGTGCTGTGCTGCTGTACGGTACTGTATGTCGCATTTGAAAATTGTTGAAACACATAGGCGTGTACAGTACTGTAACAGTGTCACATTTCGGCATACAGTATACAGCGCTCTCCACCCGCTCAGGATAATTAACTGCACTGCAGGGTATTTCAACTTATCTTCTGTGCAATGCAGTACATCTCTCCCACACAATTCCTTTGAACGTGTGTCTGGTTTGAATCACATTCCTGCTTGACAGCAGGAATTTACTGCGCATGCACCTGTAACTTCGCCCACCACTGCTTGCTTGCCTGAGTGAGTGACCAAAAAAATTTTTTAAATTAAAAAAAAAAATTATTGTAATTTTTTTTTTCTCCACAAGCCTGCAAAAACCATCTTACTGTATTACGATATTCAATCTGTGCTGTAGCTTTTGCTTGCGACCCTGTGCGTTTGACTGCACATGGTTGATTTGTGTGCTTTTTACGTACTGTATTTGGGGGTGTATTATTATGATGAACTGCCTTTTGAAATTAAATTATGTCTTTAGCTTTGAACTTCATGCGCCTGTCTTTAATTTTTGGAATCTTGCCATTGTGTTTTGAATCCGTCCATAGCCGAGCTTGAAAGCCTCACTGCGCCTGCATGTACTCTAAGCCTCTTTGAGATGGGAGCTAGCTGCTTACTGCGCATGAGTCACCCAACCCCCCCTCTCCACAGAGTCGTTAATTTTCTAAATCTTGCCATTGTGTTCTTAATCCGTCCATAGCTGAGCTACAGTACAAAGCCTCACTGCGCCTGCGTGTAATTCTCTTTGAGACGGGAGCTTTGAAGCTTTGTTTACGGCAATGTTTTGTAAAATCCCTTCTCGAATTTGATTTGCATAGAGCATCACCTTGATATTATAATAATATTAATAGCATGTTTTTGTATAGCGCTGTTAGGTACAGTATACATAGCACTTTGCAGAGACATTTTGCAGGCACAGGTCCCCCCTGTCCGGTGGAGCTCACAATCTACTGTTTGTTTTTGGTGCCTGAGGTTTAGGGAGTTAAAGTGACTTGCTTTTTATGTACTGCATTTGGGGGTTGTATTTGGGGGTTTATTGATCAAATTATTATGATGAACTGCCTTTTGAAATTACTGTACTGTACTCTACAGTATGTAATTTCTTGGACCTGCAGAACAACTAATCCTTTATCCCTCCCCCATGCACACACAAACTATTTTCAACAGACACCTCCACAGTGTCATTCATTTTCTGAAGTTAGTCATTGTGTTTGTAATCCGTCCCTAGCCGAGCGTCAATCGCCTCACTGCGCCCACGTGTACTCTAAGCCTCTTTGAGATGGGAGCTAGCTGCTTACTGCGCATGAGTCACCCAACCCCCCCTCTCCACAGAGTCATTCGACAGACACCTCCACAGAGTCATTCATTTTCTGAAGTTAGTCATTGTGTTTTTAATCCGCCCTTAGCCGTGCGTCAATCGCCTCACTGCGCCTGCGTGTACTCTGAGCATCTTTGAGATGGGAGCTAGCTGATTACTGCACATGACTCACCCAACCCCCCAAACCTTTGAGGCTTTGTTTATGGTAACGCTTTGGAAAATCCCTTCTTGAATTTGAAATGTAAATCTGATGTGCACAGCATTGTGAGAATTGAGAGTAAAAAAAACCATTAACTGATTCATGTTGGTTTGTCATTCATTCTTATACTGTAGGGGTGGGGGGGGGAGGGGGTGTGGTTGTTGTCAATGATTATGATTACCAGGAATGTGAATAAATCTTTATTTTATTTCATCATGAAAAAAAAAATACAAATATAAAAATAATCATGAATAATACATAATGCAGTCTTTATTAAGTTCTTCTGGCAGATTGAAATTGGATAAACATTTACAAAACATTTGTAAAACATGGAGAAACATGAATAATGCCCATTTATATTAATATTATTTAATAATATATACTGTAATGTATATATATATATATATTATTTATTCCGTCTGTATCTTGTTCCTCATTCTGGGTACAGTACAGTAGTTCATTGAGAGAGGAGAGGTTTTGTGTACATCAATACAGCTGTTTATATACTGTACATTTTACTGTACAAAACAGATTAGACTGGACACAAAACCCCACCTCCCCCCAGGCCAGGCCACCATTTTTTCCTGAAACGACAAGAAAACAAAAAAATAGTGCAGTTACAGTATGTGCGTACTGTATTATGGCATTGTGTCATGTGTAAGAAAAAAATTGAGCAGTTAGTAGGCAGTTACTGTAGTACTGTCAAACTAGTCTATACTGGAACTACTGTATACTCTGACTACTGTTAAATACTGTGTACTGTAACCTGATGGCTGGTGCTGGTCTCTCTGTAAAGAAAAAAACTGTAATTACTGTATACTCTGACTATTGTGAAAGACAAAATCTGTGCCATACTTACCTGTATCATACTGTACTTACAATACTACAGAACAGTACTACTTTCCTGATGCTTGCCCATTACGCGTGATGACAATGGGCAACACAATGGCAATATGGTCTATATATTTATTGCAGCGTTCCACGGTGAGTACATCATTCCAAAAACTCATTATCCCTTTCAATAACTCGTCCTTTTTGGAGGGTTTCGCCACTTTCCGGATATGGTCTTTCAGCTGATGCCAGACCATTTCGATCGGATTGAAGTCTGGCGATCTGTCATTGGAATAAAAGGACAATTGGTTTAAGAGATACTGTTGCGGCACACTTTATTCTAACAAATCACCGGTTTGTCCCTGGCTGGTTCCTGGAATGCCACGCTGTTCACCCGGAGCATACCGCGTTACCAGCCAGGGGTCATGCCCGGTTGACGCGCGGTTGATGTGTTAATTGATAATGGTTCAGGATTTAGTAGGCTGCAATGCTTCGCGTGTCCGCCAGATGGCATAAATTCATGAATTGTAATGCAGTATATATATTATTATTATATTATTATTATTATTATTATTATTATTATTATTATTATATTATTATTAAAAATACAGTCATGCTGCTTCGTTACCATAGCACATAGCCGCAAAGGTAAGAAATTAGTGTTTATTTATATATGTGTTTTATTCATACTGTAGATGTGCAGAGGGTCTCCGGAGCTGAACCGCTGTGGTTTTTGGTCCGGGGACCCCCTGCTTCCCGAGATACAGGCCCCTTTATGGGGTGACGGTATCCCTCTGCTTTGTTTACATGCCGCGGTCACGTGATCGGGACCTTTAAATGCAGAGGGATACCGGCACCTCATAAAGGGGGCTGTATCTCGGGAAGCAGGAGGTCCCCGGACCTGAAACCAATGCGGTTTAGCTCCGGAGACCCCCTGCACATGTACACTATGAATAAAAATGTATTTTAAATAATTTTTAATGTGCCGATGTTTGCGCAGAGAGCAGCGGTTCTCTCTCTGCTGCATATATATATATATATATATATATATATATATATATATATAACAAAAAACGACGTTTCGGTCCCCCAGTGGGACCTTTCTCAAGGTGCTGCACCACAATATTTATATATTTATTTATTTAGTGTGGGGCTGTTGTGTGTGTATTTTTTTTATTGTGGGTAGCGGGGGTGGGTGAAGGGGTATTAGCCCCAATGGTGGTTGTTTAGGGCTTGCGGGTGGATAGCGGGCGGGCTTAACCCCTTCATGACCGTAGCGGTAGTAACCGCTAAGGTCATGAAGGGGTTAAGTGCACCCGCAAAAAAAAAAATTCAGTCACAGACATAGTTCCTTGGTCCACATTTCACCTAAAACCTCTTCAGAGAATTTTTCTCAATTTACATGGTTACCAAAATCCCAATCTGGATTTCAGGCTCCGGTTATTATCTAGCACTTGTCATGTTTCCCGATCAATATATGGGAAGTTTGAGCCACATTAAGGCATTCTCTGTTAAGGATTCTATCTGGGAAAGTCACAGTGGTAGTGTAAATTAGCACAGGGGTGTACAACCTTTTTCCCCTTCACCCCCCTGCCAGCTCCCCTCCCCCTCCTCATGCCCGCCTCCTTACCTTGGCTCCGGCGTTCTGATATCACAGAGTCAGGTTGCCATGACAATGCATTTTCAGAAGCCGTCCAAACCAAGGTAAGTGAAGTTTACGAGGCCTTCGCCGCTCCCTCATCATTTAATTTAAATGCCTTTGGGAAGTGCACAGGGCCTCTGTAAACCAGCGCCCCCATAGGGAATCTCGCACACCCCTGTGGGGCGTGCCCCCCCAGATTGCACACTCCTTTATTAGCCAACAAGGTGGAACAAGGCATCCGAGTATTCTCAAGGAAACCTCAAGAATCCTGCTCTACGCGGAAAAAGCATTGCCTTGCCTCTCTGTCACGGGACAGAAATTATGAAGCTGACTTTTTCAGCAGATATTCCATACTCCCGTCAGTTAGTATACAAATGGTGTCAACCAGAGATACCTCTCATGGCATCAGCGGTCCACAGAAAAGTACAGATGTACAGGCAGTCCTCGTTTTACAACGCTTCGTTTTACAACGAATGGCTTATCCAACGCTATGCAATACATACCTATGTTCATTTTTACAACACCAAAACAGCTTATCCAATGCTCTTACGGCACTTTGCAAAGTTGTCTATGTGAATATAATATATGTATATATATTATATAATATTATAATATATTATACTATATAATATATTATATTTTTATATTATATTATATATTATGTTATATTATATATAAAATACAGTATATACACTATATAACTTATGTGTGTGCTGCATATCTTATTGCCTGCATAAAATATTTGTGTATTTTAGTGTTAAAAATGCCTTCAGGAACGGAACCTTTAATTTAAACAGTGTTCCTATGGGAAAGTGTGATTCGCTTTATGACGTTTCGCTATCCAACGCCATTTTGAGTAACGCATTGTGTCGGATAACCGAGGACTGCCTGTATGCAAGATGGCATGACACGAAAACAGTAACCTGAGATGCTTTCTTGATCCCTTGGGAGTTTCATGTCTATTACATCTTTTCCCCTCTTTTCTATAGCAGAAAATTAACGATCAAGGTAGGTGAGGCTTGAGTTCTGCTGTTAGCCCTGTTTTGGCCTAGACGAACATGGTTTGCGGTTTTAAGTAGGTTTTCGGTACAGGAGCCATGGATTATCCCGGCATTTCCGGTTCTACTGTTTCAGTCCCAGTTTGCTTCGGAATTGGCAGTGGATGTACCATACTACCAATGTGGCAACTTTAGTAATGGAATTACAGTGGCTGCTGGCATCAGTGGCCTGATTTGCACACTAGCACACTAGGTGCAGAGATTGTGAAAAAACGAAATGTATGTAAGTGTAACCCTCCCCGAAACTATTTGATAATATTGTCATTATTAATATGATAATATTATTGTTACATATTAATATACTTTTATATAATATATATAATTGACAAAGAAACAGTACAGGAGAAGAGCCCAGGCCACTGAGGTCAGGCAGGCCCCACTCCAGCCCTGCGAGTGGACATGACATACACAGACAGGTCAGTTCAGTCAGTCACAGTGATGATCTCAGTGGCCTGGGCTCTTCTCCTGTACTGTTTCTGTGTCTATTATATACATAATATAAAAGTTAATCTACAAGTTTAATTAGTAAATAAAGTTTACGTTTGGCCTATAGTAACAGCAGCAGGAGCAGCAGCACTAACCAACCCACAGCCAAACCTGCATACAACACAATGGCTCAAACTTGAGGCTGCATCCCTTTTTATATACTCCTCCTATAATAATTCTGTTTGCGGATTCGAATTCCGTTTGCAAATTCGGATTTCAAATTCGTCAGATGGACTTCATAAAAGAGAAATGAATCAGCCTTTTTGAGACTGAAATGTGGAATTCTGCATACAATATGATAGAAACTGGTCAATGAGTCTATACTACAGAAATTCTTCCTTTAAGAGAGTGAGGTTTTTTTACTTAAAAGGGAGGAGAGAAGGTGTTTGATGTTTACCGAGTGTGTGTGAGTTCTATAGGTAAGGAGAATGTGAATAAAAAAAAAAAATTAAGGCGAAAGAGAGCAGTAGAGTTGAAAGGAGTGGAAATAAAACTAAAAAATGTATCTCTTCTGAAATTTAAGAACTAAAATATGTGCTTAAACTCCTAAGTACAAAAAGAAAACAAGCTTCCTGATTGCTGAATAATTTATTTTGCGTATTTTCTCCTAAAAATATATTTTTATGGAAACTAAAAGAAATTCTCTCTTCTCAAACTACAAACCTAAAACATCTGCTTCAGTTCATTAAAAAACAAGCTTCCTGATTGCTGAATTATTTATTTGGGGTATTTTCTCCTAAAAATATATACATTTACCTTGAAATGTTTTACTGCAATCTCCTGATCCTTACAAGTCATTGACTCAGGGGCAGAACTATTGCCAATGCAAGGCATTTAGGCCCACAGACTTAAGTGGCCCATTTCTCTAAGATCTTTATCATCAAGATGCA
>WSYH01001606.1:60618-113366 GCA_036426205.1 Ascaphus truei | reverse complement strand
GAACACAGGGCACAGGGCGCGGAACACAGGGCACAGGGCGCGGAACACAGGGCACAGGGTGCGGAACACAGGGCACAGGGCGCGGAACACAGGGCGCAGAACATAGGAACAGGGCACAGAACATAGGGCACAGGGCGTGGAACATAGGAACAGGGCACAGAACATAGGAACAGGGCACAGAACATAGGAACAGGGCGCGGAACATAGGAACAGGGCACAGAACACGGAATGGAACATAGGAGCAGGGCACAGGACACGGAATGGAACATAGGAGCAGGGCACAGGGCACAGAACATAGAAACAGGGCACAGGGAACAGGTGCAGGGCCATCAGGGAGCAGGAGTGGCTCAGTGAGTAACGACACTGACTGGCACTGAGTGTGAAGCAGGGGAACCTGATTCAATTCCCGGTGTCGGCTCCTTGTGACCATGGGCGAGTCACTTTATCTCCCTGTGCCTCAGGCACCAAAACATAGATTGTAAGCTCCACGGGGCAGGGACCTGTGCCTGCAAAATGTCTCTGTAACGCGCTACGTAAAACTAGCAGCACTATACAAGAACACGCTATTATTATTATTATTATTATTATTATCTGAAAGGGATGTACGGTCCATGTAGTGATAATGGAAGGCAACCTGCAGCCCGTGTGTGCGCGTCCAGGGTTAAAGGCCAGCGGCTATCCTGAAGTGATGGAGCAATGCATTGTGGGATTATTCTCTTCTCACCCCAGCATTGAATATTACTGTGTGTTGTCATTCCCTCTGGCAGGAAAGTGGTTAAAGAAACCTGTGTGAGGCTTGTTTAATTACATTAAACATATGTATATGACATATGCAATACATAATATATATATTATACCTAAAATAGAATAAAAGTCTGTGGATATTGGGCCAACTGGACTTCTTCCTATCCTATAGAATCTCCTTAATTTGCTCATTGGAAGACGCCAGAGGAAAGAACAGCAGACGTGAGACTCCTCAGACATTATGCTTGTACAGTACCTTGCATGCAATGTGCTTGTCTGTGCTTAACTCAACAGAAACAGCATCACGTGACACGTTGAGAAATTGCTCCCTATTAACTTATTAAATGTCTTGGCAGGCTCCGACCTGAGAAAATTGGGGTAATTTATTATTCCAATTTCTAACTTATGTTACGGAGGCAGCAAAAGAATTATACAGATGTGATCAGATATCTGAGACGTTTGCAAACAATTATTTCCCTAATGTGCTGTTTAATTAAAGTACAAACGAACTACTGACTGTAATGTGACCCAAGATCTCACATCAGGTTATATACCAAGATAAATGGCTTTAGGTTCATTCGTAGCAGAAATAGAAAGAAGATATTGTTTTTGTTTATGTCAGTGCTGAGAGAAATCTGTGAGATTTGGGTGACCAATAAAATGGTGTTTGAATAGCAAAGTACTGATTTTAATCATTAAAGGAAGTCTGGAGTCTGTGAGATGCTGACAGTGAAGAAGTCTGACTCCAAATCATAAGGGAAACTCACCGAATATTACTGACGGGACATGTCTGTAACATGAAGACTGAAACGGGTTATCTTTGATGCATGTGGAACCCCCTTTAGGATTACTATTTTCACTTAAAAGGTTAAGGGCCCTAGAGGGTTAATTGTGGGGGTAGCTACAATTGTATCATCTCTACCCATCACATGGGTAGTCAAAACTTAGGCACGCCCACCTTCTAGAAGTCACCAAGTAAAGATACTTTGTAGAACTCAAACCGCTCCCCTAGTATCCATAGTGATTATTGATGTCACTATGGGGTATACTATATACAGTGGGAATGGAATATTCTAGAATTACGTTCCAGGAGGTAGCAGAATGAGGAGGAGCCTCACAGTTAAGTGTAAGTCCTGTTTCATTGTATAGCTATGTGTAGTAAGGATGTCCTGACAACTTTATTGTTTTTATTTAGGGAACATGTCCCCGTAGCTAGGTCCTTTAGTAGAAGCCGACATTGGGTCTCAGCCAAGTGAGAGGAACAAGCATGGTGCTCCACAGGGGCGCTTAGCGCCAGGATTCCGGAGCACTAACATGGATCAGCCAGACGGACTGGTCCTAATACCAGCCTTAGAATAAATACGTAGGGATAGAAGGGTGAGCCCACAGCTACCTACCACAGATCCCGGTATGACAACGGTACTCTGAACACAACGCAGAGAAGCAGCCAGTAGCTTTATAGTAAAGGGAAAAGAATATACCTCCCCTGAGTATGAGAGCTGCAAAGGGAGATGAAGCTTCAGAAGAATATGTCTCCATAGAGTAGCAGTGAGAAGAAGCCTGAAGTAACATTATTTGTCCCATATTAGTGTCCAACGTGAATGGTGTTATCGGGATTATCCCCAGTATGCAAATAAAGATGATGTGTTCTTATATAAAAGTTCCTGGCGCCATTTATTCTACCTCATAGCATGCACGCCCAGCCAGCCCGGGCACCAGCACCCCGACAAGGTAAATAGAGACCGTGGGCATCATTGTATATAAGACCCCTCGATGTGACACTCTTTCTGAGCTAAGTAAAGAGGGGTTAAACATGTTTGTCTTTATTTATATAGCGTCCCCAGTGTACTCAGCGCTGTACAAATGAGACAATACAGTGCAGGGAATCTCATATATATATATATATATATAACTCACCCCGAATACATGAGGGAATCCATATATATATATATATATACATATATATAAACAAACACAGAAATAATAAAGGAGCGCCTAATGCAACAACCTGCCTAAGTGTGAATAAGTAGCCAACGCGTTGATACAACCTATGGGGTGGCTAAAGTGAAAGATTATAATTAAAAAACCCTATGTGATTCTAAGATAAAATGTGTAATAACTTTAATACAAAGTGTACATGACAAAATTGTTAAAAAATGCTTCTGGAAAAAATAAAAATATATGTTGTAATACAAAAAATATATCTAGAAAAAATGAAAAATATAAAAAATATGAAAAAATGAAAATAAAAACTTTTTCCAAAAAACTATTAAAAACTTTTGAAAAACCTTAAAAGTCATCAGGATCTTCCCCTGAAGAAGTCATCATCGATGACGAAACGCGTAGGGCGTGGCTAGAGCAGAGCAGACATTTGTCCCACTGAGAGCAGACTGAGAGGAACACAGCTTGTGGGAGGCTCAGCAAAGCAGATCATTGGACACATCGGTTGGCTTGATTGGTGGTGCAGCAGCTAGAGGCAGTCAGGAGAGGCCTCGGTTTCCTGGAGGGACTTCCGTTTTGTGCGGGACACCAGACCGGGTGAGCGTCACTTCCGGTAGAAGGAGACCGCGCACGAGAGGACACCATTACAGGCTCGAACGGCACCACTGGCTTATGAGGGCCAATCTCATAACTGCTTTCTAATAACGCTATACTTGTGAGTGGGCATTTGTCTGATTTTAAATGTTCCATAAAATTATTGTTAAACTTTAATGCACTAGGTGTGCGCCTGTTTTCTTTTCTTTTTTCTTTCATATATATATATATATATATATATATATATATTGATACAGTTCGAGTTTAAAAAGGGGAAATAATCCCAGTCACAGCATCGGAAGCACTGTATTATAACTTTCTTCCATGCGCAGATCACAAGGTGATGCACTCTGGGTAATATCCGCGTGTACACATTATACAGCGCGGATGTTGCGTGTTGTGTTTGTCTTCATGTCGCCTCCTGCCGTCTCACTATAATAAATAGACAATAATATTGAGCGGTAAAAGTGAAATAACATGGGATTTATGGTGACTGCAGCTCCATCACGGCGTGCTGTGTACACGTTTTACTCTGTTCACCTCCATACGGGAGGTGTTGACATTCAGCTCATTAATAATGTATCTCTTATAATGGCATGTTCTTGTATAGCGCTGCTAGTTTTATGTAGCGCTTTACAGAGACATTTTGCAGGCACAGGTCCCTGCCCCGTGGAGCTAACAATCTATGTTTTTTGTTTCCTGAGGCACAGGGAGATAAAGTGACTTGCCCAAGGTCACAAGAAGCCGACACCAGGAATTGAACCAGGCTCCTCTGCTCCAAACTCAGTGCCAGTCAGTGTCTGTACTCACTGAGCCACCCCTTCTCCCTCTTGGTTTAACCCCAATGCTTCCGAGTACTCTGTGCTGTACATTCAGCCTCTGCCTGGCCGTATGTCACTTACACGTGAGCACGTTGCTCCCCGCAGGAAAGAGAACCTCCCGATAGAGGAGCCATTTCCGTAGTCCTCGGAGCAATTCTCTTCTTCTCCTGCATTCAAAAATGAATCCCTCGCTGGCAGTCCTGTTCTGCATTACTCTACATTAGTCTATGTTACTCTGCGTTGCTCTGCATTACTCTGTTACTCTGCGTTGCTCTGCATTACTCTGCGGCCCTCTTTATTGCACTAGCTGCAATGGAATTAAAATAAAATTGTGACATTGCTAAGTACTAAGTATCACAAACAACTTTTTTTGTGACACAAAATTGGCCCACAGAAATCTCAAGTGAAATTGCGCATGCGTGCGCTTCTGTGCGCACCGGAAATGTCTGAACAGGCCGCGTTAACAATAATGTGCTTCCTTTTTTTGGTGCGCAGAAGTGGACGGGATCGTGGGGTACAGATGTTAATGGTATATACGGGGGGAGGGGGGTACGCTTTCTGTGCCCCTAAAAACGAGAAAGCACGTCAACATTATTTGGTAATTTCAACATGGTGAAAACCCCTAAAAAGTGTGTTACTCAAGTAACGCAGAATTCAGGTGATATGTATCAGCCCAAAATGGATCTTACGCAGCGTGGAGGTTTCATTGTATAGGTAAGAAAACGTATTCTTTTCATAGTATGGCCAATATAAATAATATTACACAAATCACTTATATTTACTAATACTACTTATAAATAAAACACATACTTCTGTTTTTCATTTAAATTGTATTAATAAGATATTCTGCGTGACGCAGTGTGTCACATATCATTTCAAACAACAATTTATCACATCTGTGAAGTGTATATACAAATGCTGTGTGTTAAGAGGGGTGATTACTGTATAACACGGACATTGTGATGCCCACAAAGTTACATTTAATCTCAGTACAGCAGCGTCATTGTATCAGAGCAGCGCTGTCACTTAGCAGGTCATGTGGGAGGCGCGTCACCGTTTAGCACTCACCAAAGTAACACATTCTGTCAGCCATACTCATGTTCAACATCCAGAGAACACTCAGGGCCATGTTTACTAAGCTGTACTAGGCCAGAATACGCCTTGTCACAGCTCATTCGGCCTGAAACTTCGCTGCTTCTCTGACACGGATATGAGGATAGAACTACAAAGTAGTGCTGAGAATATGGGAGCCATCTTTAATCAGCCCACGACTATTTTATTACAGAGTTTTATCCCAACATTGATCATGGAATAATTATGCTATTAGGCTGAAAATAAAAAAGTATCTATATATGCAGGTACTAACTGACTAGGTGGAGCTTGGATGTTAACCCTTTCAGTGGCAATGTAAAATAATATCATACCAGGTCCAGCGCAGAAGGGGGAGCGTCTAATGGGAGAACGCAAAGAATTGAGCAATTTTCTGTAGCCACAGGCCCCAGTGAAAGACAGACAGATATATCACAGATACATACATTTGTACTACAAGTCTCGGTGAGTAATAAGTCTGCCAGGAACAAGTTAGTGCAGGTAAAGATACGAACGTTTGCCTAGAAGAAATATTCTTGTCACGTAAAAATCCCACTATTAATCAAAAATCACATTATATCTGCTGGAATGAAGCTTCCTTTACTGCTCTTTAATAATATGTCCCAGATAAGATAGAATTGATAATTGTACATTCGCTTGTCATAGGAAGTTTCTCTAAAGTGGAGCCGAAAATGTGAGTTCCCGTGAAGTCTATTGACTCTGCTAATACCTTTCATTGTGTAGTTTTTACTGATTTATTCCCTTCTTTCTGTAATACACAGACAGCTTTAATTGGAAGTGACTTATTACTTACTGTTAACTGGACAAGGTTTTTAAAGTCAAATAAATGTTCCTTTTCCAAGTCTGATATTTTGATACATAAAGAAACATTGTATTTATTCTGTGTATGCACACTGTATATTACTATGTATATATAGAGAGATGGCAATATTTGTTTCTTTATCAATTTCATTTTTTTATTTCAGGTGCTATGAAGACCCCGTTGAACCCTGGACCCTGATACAGAGATACAGAGATACAGAGATACAGAGATACAGAGATACAGAGATACAGAGATACAGAGAGATACAGAGAGATACAGAGAGATACAGAGTTACATAGTTATAGAGTTACAGTTACAGAGTTATAGAGATACAGAGATACAGTTACAGAGTTACAGTTACATAGATATATAGTTACAGGGTTATAGAGATACAGTTACAGATATATAGTTATAGAGATACAGTTACAGATATATAGTTATAGAGATACAGTTACAGAGTTATAGAGTTACAGAGTTATAGAGATACAGAGTTATAGAGATACAGAGTTACAGAAAAACACTTACAGAGTTATGGAGTTATAGAGATACAGTTACAGAGTTACAGTTACATAGATATATAGTTATAGAGATACAGTTACAGAGTTATAGAGTTACAAAGTTATAGAGTTACAGAGTTATAGAGATACAGAGTTATAGAGATACAGAGTTACAGAGAAACACTTACAGAGTTATGGAGTTATAGAGATACAGAGTTACAGAGATACAGAGATACTGTGTTACAGAGTAACAGAGATACAGAGATACTGTGTTACAGAGTTACAGACATATTAAAAAAGACGTTCGTCCATCCAGTTCTACCTATGTTAAAATGTAGATGACAGATATATTTGGATTTACAATATATATATATCCAGAGGAAGGCAAACAAATCCCCCAGTGACACACAATCCAAGAATTGGCAATCGGATTATTCCCTGGATCAGCATCCTTCCAATGTTTATTTATTAGTTATATCCCTGTATACCTTTCCTTTCTAAAAGATGTCCAATCTTTTTTTGAACAAATCTATTGTATCTGCCATCACAGTCTCCATGGGTAATGAATCCCACACTGTAACTGCCCTTACTGTAAAGAACCCTTTCCTTTGTTGCTGGTGAAACCTCCTTTCCTCCAACCTTAAGGGATGGCCCCGAGTCCTTTGTACTGCCCGTGGGATGAATAGTTATTTTGAAAGCTCCCTATACTGTCCCCGAATATATCTGTATATAGTTATCATATCCCCTCTTAGACGCCTCTTTCCTAATGTAAATAAATCTAATTTAGCTAGCCTCTCCTCATAAGTTAGATTGTCCATCTCCTTTATTAATTTGGTGGCTCTTCTCCGCACTCTATAGTTCCATAATGTCTTTTTAAAGGATTGGTGCCCAAATTGTACTCCATATTCAAGGTGTGGTCTTACTAATGCTTTGTAAAGGGGCATAATTATGTTTACTTCCCTTCCATCAATTGCCCGTTTAATGCAAGAAGATGAAAAGAACAAACTTTCATAATTCTAACAAAACAACAGTTAAATGTTTGCACTGAGGACGGTTACATTAGGAAAATGAAAATCATTATAATGCAATATTGTTTATATGGGGCAAAAGGAGGAGTTATTGGGAGTGGTTAGATGGAGTGATAGGAGCGGCTCAGTGAGTAAAGACACTGGGGCCGATTCACTAAGCTCCTTTAAGTGGCTTCAGGGAGCCGATTCACTAAGCTACGTTAAGTAGCGCTAAAATGGGTTATATCGCTCGGCCGCAAAAGGCTGAAGCCATAAGCGCTCTTCATTAAGGCTGTTTGGCGCATTTACGGCCTGCCTTGCCCAAAAGGGGCATAGCGCACGATCACCTTCTTCCCCCCCTGATATCGTGCTAAAAGTTATTTAGCACGATAACTATTATAAACAAAGCAGCCTGTAAGAACTGCAAGGAGACGCTGCGTCTCAATGCACGGCTCTTACAGGCGATCGTGCTGGCCAAATATGATTTTTAATACTAGTGTACATGAGCAGGGGGTCTCCTGAGCTGAACCGAATTGGTTTCAGGTCTGAGGACCCCCTACTTCAGGAGATACAGGCCCCTTTATTCCCTGCAGAATTTAAATGTCCCGGTCACGTGACGCGGGAGCTTTAAAGTGCAGGGGATACCGGCACCCCATAAAGGGGCCTGTATCTCCTGAAGTAGGGGGTCCTCGGACCTGAAACCAATGCGGTTCAGCTCAGGAGACCCCCTGCACATCTACACTAGTATTAAAACACACATAACAATAAATAATAATTCATTACCATAGCGGATAGCCGCTATGGTAATGAAGCTGCATTAATGTACATTTTAATAATAGTGTGCGGGAGCAGGGGGTCCCCTGAGCTGAATCGCATTGATTTCTGCCTCAGGGACCCCCTGCTTCCCGAGTTACAGGCCCCGGTATGCGGCATCGGATGCCAGTGTCGCTGCCATCTTTATAGCGTAAAAGACGCGATGTGGGCTCTATAAAGATGGCGTCCACACTGGCACCGATGCCCCTTACCAGGGCCTGTAACTCGGGAAGCAGGGGGTCCCTGAGCCACAAATCAATGCGGTTCAGCTCAGGGACCCCCCGCTCCCACACAATATTAATAAAAATACATTAAAGCAGCTTCATTACCTTTGCGGCTACCCGCTAAGGCAATGAAGGGGTTAAGGCATAATAACATGTTTATTGGGGACAATTGCTCCCAATAAACATTGCTATATACAACACACATCCCCCCCGCCCCCTAACACATACTATACATTAATGGGCAAAATTACTATTATCCACATATGGATAATAATGCATTTGCCCATTAAATATACATTAATCACAATAAATACATTTTGTACTCACCCTTGTCCGGCACCCACGATGAAGGCCACCCTCATCTTCCTCCCCGTCCATACACTGGAGTGCTGAAAAATATACACAATAAGAAAAAGTGCCAAACTAATGTCCCCTACCCCCTTAATGACATTAGCGGTTAAATAAATATATAATTATAAAAGTTATAAAATAATCTATAGCAAACAGCTTTTAACTAAACATTTGAAAAAATAAAATGTACATTAGCAACATATTTTTACACAAAGCAGCAAATTGCAATTCCAAAAAACATCCAAACAAGGCAAGCCAACACGTTTTTATTATACCTGTATGTATGTCCATCTATAGTTTACAGACAGAAATACAGGTGCAATAAAAGAGCATCAAAAACAATTGAATCACATTAAAAATCAACATACAATACAACCACTGATGTGTCCTGTACGTATGTATATCCAGTGACATACATACATTCAGGGCAAATAAATGGACATAAAAAAATGGACGTCATGAAAAAAATGCAAAAAAACCTGTAAAATAAAAATAAAATACATTTATTTAGTTTACTTACCATTAGATGAACCACTCACAGAAATCAAGGGGAACTGGAAGCACTGGAACAGGTAACCATAAAATAATAAACCCTTACAATCCACAAGTGTCTGTATCTTCTTTCTTCTATTTGTAATCCATAGTGGGGGTCTTCTCCGTCTTCTTCTGGGGTCTTCTTATCTTCATCCGCCATGCCCTGATCTTCTTTCTTGCATAGGAGGTCTTTCCTCCTCGGCGTCTAGCTTCAAAATGAGACGACATAGGCTTTTATAGGCCTATGACGTCACATTTTCGTCATATGGTTCTCATGCTCCTGATTGGGCCGTGAAAACCATGTGCTTTGGCCGACAAAAAAAATAAATGATGACGTCATTTAAAGGCAATGAAAGCACAGCCAATCAGAATGGCTGTGCTTCAATTGCCTTTAAGATGATGTCATGAAAAGAAAGATGGCCGGCCTCACCTGGTACGGTAGCCAATCAAAGCGTGGGAACTCCATCCCAACTCTGATTGGCTCAAGTAGACCATGTGACAGAGGCTTTGGGGAGAATGGATGTGACGTTATTGAAAGCCTGTCACATAGTACTTGAGCCAATCAGATTTGGGATGTATTCCCCACGCTCTGATTGGCTACCATACCATGTGAGGCCGGCCATCTTTCTTTTCAAGAGTGGTATCTTTTTGGACCTGAAGGCGATCCGTAGTTCACCAGCCGAGCAGCCGTGACGTCACACGCTCTGACGGGCGCAACGAGACAGGCTCCGATAGCAGACTGCAAGTGAGGGAAGCTTGGAAGATCCAGGGGAGGCGGTGAGCAGTGCGGTGACCCTTCATTCTTCACAAATTTGACCAATGCTTGTTTTTATCTTGAACATTGTAAGCGCGCACTTTTATACCTTTTTACATATAAATTTTGTTTATCAGCCTGATCGCGCTATGTACTGTAGTGTTCTCTTATCTCTCCTATACATACCTACGTATTGCTGAGTGTACTCTTGAGGGAGATCCTGACTGCATTTATTCCACACGGGTAGCAGCCCTAATTGCAAACTGCACTTTATTCATCTCAATCCTGTGAGTAGGCTGAACACACGAGCCAAGATTACATCATATGCCAGACTTTATGTTCCATACATCTGCACTTAAATTGTGTATTTCTTCTCTTTCTCCTTATCCCATACATGCTCCTCCTGGATTGTTTGAACTAGATATACATACGTACAGGACAAATCAGTGGTTGTATTGTATGTTGATTTTTAATGTGATTCATTTGTTTTTGATGCTCTTTTATTGCACCTGTATTTATGTCTGTAAACTATAGATGGACATACATACAGGTATAATAAAAACTTGTTGGCTTGCCTTGTTTGGATGTTTTTGGGAATTGCAATTTGCTGCTTTGTGTAAAAATGTGTTGCTAATGTACATTTTATTTTTTCAAATGTTTAGTTAAAGGCTGTTTGCTATAGATTATTGTATTGTCTTATTTTTGGAAGATAGATTTGGTGTGATGGTTACTTCGACATAGATTATTTTTCACAATGGTTTGTTTGTAGGATTTGAAGTGTGTAATTGATTTGGATTGTAATAGATTGGTGATTGGATTAATTGATGGTAATTTAATTGTGTTGATGGTTTGTTTTTCTTTAATGATTGTATTTGTATCTTGTTTGGATTAGTGTATTTGATTTGGAGCATTGGTTGACATAGTATACATGATGCACAGATTAATTGTATCATGTACAGATTGTCAAATTGAGTGTTTGTATTTGGATTTCTTAGATATTGATTTTGTTTGGTGCTGTTTGATATTTGGAGAGATTTGTATTTGGCCATGTACAGTATTTATTTGTATATTGGTTAATCATGCATATACAGTATATATATATATATACACATGATGAAGCCACTGTACAAATAAATGGGTGAAAGGTGGGTATCGGGTCAGGGTGGCTTAACCCCTTAATGACTGTAGCAGTTAATAACCGCAATGGTCATTAAGGGGTTAGGGGACATTAGTTTGGCACTTTTTCTTATTGTGTATATTTTTCAGCACCCCAGTGTATGGACGGTGAGGAAGATGGGGATGGCCTTCATCGTGGGTGCCGGACAAGGGTGAGTACAAAATGTTTTTTATTGTATTTATTGTGATTAATGTATATTTAATGGGCAAATGCATTATTATCCATATGTGGATAATAGTAATTTTGCCCATTAATGTATAGTATGTGTTAGGGGGCGGGGGGGATGTGTGTTGTATATAGCAATGTTTATTGGAGGCAATTGTCCCCAATTAACATGCTATTATGCCTTAACCCCTTCATTGCCTTCGCGGATAGCCGCTAAGGTAATGAAGCTGCTTTAATGTATTTTTATTAATAGTGTGCAGGAGCAGGGGGTCTCCTGATCTGAACCGCATTGATTTGTGGCTCAAGGACCCCCTGCTTCCCGAGTTACAGGCCCCGGTTTGGGGCATCGGATGGCAGTGTCGCCGCCATCTTTATAGAGCCCACTTCGCGTCTTTGACGCTAAAAAGATGGCGCCGGCACTGGCACCGATGCCCCATACCGGGGCCTGTAACTTGGGGAGCAGGGGGTCCCTGAGCTTTAATCAATGGGGTTCAGCTCAGGGGACCCCCTGCTCCCGCACACTAATATTAAAATGTACATTAATGCAGCTTCATTACCATAGCGGCCACCCGCTATGGTAATGAATTATTATTTATTGTTATGTGTGTTTTATTACTAGTGTAGATGTGCAGGGGGTCTCGTGAGCTTAAGAACCGCATTGGTTTCAGGTCCGGGGACCCCCTACTTCAGGAGATATATGCCCCATTATGAGGTGCGGGTATCCCCTGCACTTGTAAAGCTCCCGCGTCACGTGACCGGGACATTGAAATTCTGCAGGGGATACTGGCACCCCATAACGGGGCCTGTATCTCCTGAAGTAGGGGGTCCCCGGACCTGAAACCAATGCGGTTCAGCTCAGGAGACCCCCTGCTCATGTACACTAGTATTAAAAATCATATTTGGACAGCACGATCGCCTGTAAGAGCCGTGCATTGAGACGCAGCGTCTCCTTGCAGTTCTTACAGGCTGCTTTGTTTATAATAGTTATCGTGCTAAATAACTTTAAGCACGATATCAGGGGGGGAAGAAGGTGATCGCACGATATGGCCCTTTTGGGCAAGGCAGGCCGTAAATGCGCCAAACAGCGTTAGTGAATAGCACTTATGGCTTCAGCCTTTTTCGGCCGAGCGATGTAACCCATTTCAGCGCTACTTAACGTAGCTTAGTGAATAAGCCCCACTGATTGGCACTGAGTCTGAAGCAGGGGAACCTGGTCCAATTCCTCGTGTCGGCTCCTTGTAACCTTGGGCAAGTCACTTTATCTCCCTGTGCCTCAGGCACCAAAAACATAGATTGTCAGCTCCACGGGGCAGGGACCTGTGCCTGAAAAATGTCTCTGTAACGCGCTACGTAAAACTAGCAGCGCTATACAAGAACATGCTATTATTATTATTATTATAGGAGGAGTTATAAGGAGCAGTTATATGGAGTGATAGGAGGGAGTTATAAGGAGCGGTTATATGGAGTGATAGGAGGAGTTATAAGGAGCGGTTATATGGCGTGATAGGAGGAGTTATAAGGACCAGCACCTCCTCCGAACTCAGGTAGCCCAGACTGAGAGCCCCCCCCCCATATCAGTCCCTCCTCCCAACTAACGCAGGCCAGGCTGAGGGCACCCCCATATCAGTACCTCCTCCCGACTCACGTTGTGTAGACTGAGGGCACCCCAATATCAGCACCTCCTCCTAACTCACACATCCCAGACTGAGGGCACCCCCATATTAGCACCTCCTCCCGACTCATGTATTGTAGACTGAGGGCACCCCCATATCAGTACCTCCTCCCGACTCACATTGTGTAGACTG
Organism: Ascaphus truei; assembly: GCA_036426205.1. Lineage (NCBI taxonomy): Eukaryota > Metazoa > Chordata > Amphibia > Anura > Ascaphidae > Ascaphus > Ascaphus truei. The sequence goes on along the minus strand of WSYH01001606.1, from coordinate 100,027 downwards.
AGGGCACCCCCATATCAGTACCTCCTCCCGACTCACGCAGCTCAGACTGAGGTCACCCCCATATCAGCACCTCCTCCCGACTCACGTAACCCAGACTGAGGGTACCCCCATATCATCACCTCCTCCAAACTCACGCAGCCCAGGCTGAGGGCACCCCCATACCAGCAACTCCCCCCAACTCACGCAGCCCAGACTGAGGGCACCCCCATATCAGCACCTCCTCCTGACATCACGCAGCCCAGACTGAGGGCACCACCATATCAGCACCTCCTCCCGACTCATGCAGCCCAGACTGAGGGCACCCCCATATCAGCACCTCCTCCCGACTCACACAGCTCAGACTGAGTGTACTCCCATATCAGCACCTCCTCCCGACTCACGCAGCCCACGCTGAGGAAACCCCCATATCAGCACCTCTTCCCGACTCACACATCCCAGACTGAGGGCACCCCATATCAGCACCTCCTCCCGATTCACGTCGTGCAGACTGAGGGCACCCCCTTATCAGCACCTCCTCCCGACTCATGCAGCTCTGACTGAGGGCACCCCCATATCAGCACCTCCTCCTGCCTCACACAGCCCAGACTGAGGGCCCCCCCATATCAGCATATCCGCCCGACTCACGCATCCCAGGCTGAGGGCACCCCCATATCAGCACATCCTCCCAACTCACACAGCCCAGATGAGGACACCCCCATATCAGCACCTCCTCCCGCAGCCCAGGCTGAGGGCACCCCTATTTCAGCACCTCCTCCCGACTCACGCTGCCCAGGCTGAGGGCTCCCCCATATCAGCACCTCCTCCTGACTCACGCATCCCAGGCTGAGGGCACCCCCATATCAGCACCTCCTCCCGACTCACTTATTGTAGACTGAGGGCACCCCCATATCAGTACCTCCTCCCGACTCACGTTGTGTAGACTGAGGGCACCCCAATATCAGCACCTCCTCCTAACTCACACATCCCAGACTGAGGGCACCCCCATATCAGCACCTCCTCCCGACTCACGTATTGAAGACTGAGGGCACCCCCATATCAGTACCTCCTCCCGACTCACATTGTGAAGACTGAGGGCACCCCCATATCAGCACCTCCTCCTAACTCATGCAGCCCAGGATGAGGGCACCCCCATATCAGCACCTCCTCCCGACTCACGTAACCCAGACTGAGGGTACCCCTATATCAGCACCTCCTCCAAACTCACGCAGCCCAGGCTGAGGGCACCCCCATACCAGCAACTCCCCCCAACTCACGCAGCCCAGACTGAGGGCACCCCCATATCAGCACCTCCTCCTGACATCACGCAGCCCAGACTGAGGGCACCCCCATATCAGCACCTCCTCCCGACTCATGCAGCCGAGACTGAGGGCACCCCCATATCAGCACCTCCTCCCGACTCACACAGCCCAGACTGAGTGTACCCCCATATCAGCACCTCCTCCCAACTAACGCAGCCCACGCTGAGGAAACCCCCATATCAGCACCTCTTCCCGACTCACACATCCCAGACTGAGGGCACCCCATATCAGCACCTCCTCCCGATTCACGTCGTGCAGACTGAGGGCACCCCCATATCAGCACCTCCTCCTGCCTCACACAGCCCAGACTGAGGGCACCCCCATATCAGCACATCCGCCCGACTCACGCATCCCAGGCTGAGGGCACACCCATATCAGCACCTCCTCCTGACTCACGCATCCCAGGCTGAGGGCACCCCCATATCAGCACCTCCTCCCGATTCACGTATTGTAGACTGAGGGCACCCCCATATCAGTACCTCCTCCCGACTCACATTGTGTAGACTGAGGGCACCCCCATATCAGCACCCCCTCCTAACTCATGCAGCCCAGGCTGAGGGCACCCCCATATCAGCACGTCCTCCCGACTCATGTATTGTAGACTGAGGGCACCCTCATATCAGCACCTCCTCCTGACACACATCCCAGACTGAGGGAACCCCCATATCAGCACCTCCTCCCGACTCACGTAGCGCAGACTAAGGGCCCCCCCATATCAGTACTTCCTCCCGACTCACGTTGTGTAGACTGAGGGCACCCCCATATCAGCACCTGGGGGAGGGAAGGCGCGGGGATTCCCCTCTATAAAAACACAGTACAAGTGGTAGAACGTATTGCGATAGGTCCGGCGTGCGCGGGGGGTGGGGTTAGGGGAGTTGTTCAGCGCGGTTAGGAGCACTCCTAAACTCACACATCCCAGACTGAGGGCACCACCCATATCAAGCACCTCCTCCCGGCTCACGTATTGTGAACTGAGGGCACCCCCATATCAGTAACCTCCTCCGCGACCTGTTGTGTGAGACTGCGGCGCCCCCTTAATCAGCACTCCTCCTAACTACTGCAGCCAGACAGGGGCACCCCCATATCAGCACCTCCTCCTACCTCATGCCGCCCCGGACTGATGGCACCCCCATACCAGCACATCCCCCCGAACATCAGCCCAGGCTGAGGGCACCCCCATACCATCACATTCCCTCCGACTCACGCAGCCCAGGCTGAGGGCACCCCCATATCAGCAATCATCCCCGACTCACGTAGCCCGGCTGTGGCAAAACACCCCTATACCCAAAGCACCCTCCGCTCCGACCAGGTAGCCCAACTGAGAGCCCCCCCCCATCATGATCAGTCCCTCCTCCCTCCTCCCAACTAAACGTCAGGCCAGGTGAGGGCACCCCCATACAGTCAACCCTCCTCCCGCCCACGTGTGTAGACTGAGGGCAACCCCCAATATCAGCACCTCCTCCTAACTCACACATCCCAGACTAGCTCTCCTGGCACCCCCATATTAGCACCTCCTCCCGCCGACTCATGTATTGTAGACCGAGGGGCCCCCCCATATCAGCAGTACCCTCCTCCCGACTCACATTTGTGTAGACTGAGGGCACCCCCATATCAGACCTCCTCCTTATCATGCAGCCCAGCTGAGGGCACCCCCATATCAGCCACTTCCTCCCGACTCATTTATTGTAGACGAGGGCAACCCTCATATCAGCACCTCCTCCTAACTCACACATCCCAGACTGAGGGCACCACCCCATATCACCCTCCTCCCGCTCACGTATGTAGACTGAGGGCCCCCATATCAGTACTCCTCCCGCTCATGGTTGTGTAGACTGAGGGCACCACCCATATCAGCACCTCCTCCAACTCGTGCCAGCCCAAGACAGACGGGCACCCCCATATCAGCACCTCCTCCTAAACTCATGCATCCCAGCGAGGGCCCCCATACCAGCACCTCCCCCCGACATGAGTCCCAGGCTGAGGGCACCCCCATACCAGCACTCCCCCGACACGCAGCCCAGGCTGAGGGCACCCCCATATCAGCACTTCCTCCCGACTCACGTAGCCCAGGCTGTGGGCACCCCTATACCAGCACCTCCTCCGAACTCAGGTAGCCCAGACTGAGAGCCCCCCCCATATCAGTCCCTCCTCCCAACTAACGCAGCCGACTGGAGGCACCCCTATATCAGCACCTCCTCCGGACTACACTTAGCCAGGCTGATGGCACCCCATATCAGCATTCTCCTCCCGACTCACGACAGCCCAGATGGCACCCCCATATCATCCCCTCCCCCCAAACTCACGCAGCCCAGACTGCGGGCACCCCCATACTCCAACTCCTCCCGACTCCCAGCCCAGACTGAGGGCACCCCCATTTCAGCACCTCTCCTCCCTACTCACGCTGCCCAGACTGAGGGCAACCCCCATATCAGCACTCCCCGACACGCAGCCAGGCTGAGGCAACCCCATATCAGCACTTCCTCCCGCTCACGTAGACCCAGGCTGTGTGGCACCCCATACCAGAACCTCCTCCAACCAGGTACCCCAGACTGAGACCCCCCCCCATATCGTCCCTCCTCCCAACTAACGCAGCCTGAGGGCACCCCTATATCAGCAGCACCTCCTCCGACTCACGTACCCAGGTGTGGCACCCCCCATATCAGCATCTCCCCGTACTCACGCAGCCCAACAGAGGGCACCCCATATCAGTACACCTCCCCCCAACTCACTCAGCCAGGCTGCGGGCACCCCCATACAGCAACTCCTACTCCTCCGACTCACACAGCCCAGACTGAGGCACCCCCATTTCAGCACCTTCACACCTCCTCCCACTCCCGCTGCCCATACTGGGCACCCCCATATCAGCACCTCCTCCGACACGCAGCCCAGACTGAGGGCACCCCCATTTCAACACCTCCTCCGCAAGCCCAGACTGAGGGCACCCCATATCAGCACCTTTCCCGACTCACGCAGCCCATACAAGGGCACCCCCATATCAGCACCTCCCCTAACTCACGCACCCAGCTGAGGGGCACCCCCATATCAGCAACCTCCTCCCGCAGCCCAGCGCGAGGGCACCCCCCATTTCAGCACCTCCTCCCCCGACTCACGCTGCCCAGGACTGAGGGCACCCCACCCATATCACACAATCCGCCCGACTCACGCAGCCCAGACTGAGGGCACCCCCATATCAGCACCTCTTCCCGACTCACGCAGCCCAGACAGAGGGCACCCCCATATCAGCACCTCCTCCTGACTCACGCAGCCCAGGCTGAGGGCACCCCATATCAGCACCTCTCCGCAGCCCAGGTGAGGCACCCCATTTCAGCACCTCCTCCCGACTCACGCTGCCCAGGCTGAGGGCCCCCCCATATCAGCACATCCGCCCGACTCACGCAGCCCAGACAGAGGGCACCCCCATATCAGCACCTCCCGACTCATGCAGCCAAGGCTGAGGGCACCCCCATATCAGCACCTCCTCCCGTCTCACGCAGCCCAGGCTGAGAGCACCCCCATATCAGCACCTCCTCCTGACTCATGCAGCCCAGGCTGAGGGCACCCCCATATCAGCACCTCCTCCCAATTTCAATGTATCCCTGTGTCTGAAGAAGACATTTATAGAAATATAACCACGTGGACCTGACCACGTGCAATGAAAGTTCCGATGCTTTATCTCCCTGTCCCTGCAGAACTCTCTCCCACGGAGCTCCGGCCGCCCCAATGTTAAACGTGTTCTGCCTCTGATATCTCAACAACTGGATCACTCAAAACACTGAGAAAACAGTAACTCGTGTGTGTGCGACAAACATTAAACTTCTAAAGCTTTCAATACAAGAGAAACTAATTATAATTAAAGCCAGTAATATTCTCGGGGGGACACCGTGTATATAGTACAGCGCTCGAAATTCACCTCAGCAAACGTGACATTTTCTCCAGCTGAATATTGTTGTCTCATTATGTAACTGAGACACCTATCCCTGGATATGTCACAGGACTCGCAGCTTACCCCTTCAGCTCAGACACAATGTATATTTTTCCTGTCTAATTTTCAAATACTTCTTGTACTTGTTACCCAATTATTTGAGATGGGGTCTCACCCCTATAAGACACCCCCGCCCCCTTAGATCTGCCCCCGAAGCGGCTTTACGTCGCTCCTCCCTTCTAGAACAATTTACCGGAGCTTCTCAAACCACCGACTCTCTAGCAGTTCCAGACTTCTGCTGTTTGTCACATTGAACGTGTTTGTAACATCCCAGTATTGTGAGAATGAGAAGTAACTCAATGTATTTTCTGTTGGTTAAATATTTTATGAATAAATAAATAATCAGGGGAAGGGGAAATCTGGGAACCAGATGCTATAAATCTTCTGACAGTTACTGCGCTCACCCAATATAAAACAGAAGTTCTGCCTTCTTCTAGCTGCTTCTTAAGTTGTCTGTGTCAGCTTCTCCTTTCAACAAACATCTGCACTTTATCGCCGTTTGAAGGAATATATGTCTTTCTCCGGGTTTCTCCTCTGCAAACTCTACTTCTCAGATTCTTTGAAGCACATCTGCTCCAAATAAAATTCTAAGTATCTATGAAATGCAAACACGCTGCCCGGGCTGGCTGGGTGGCTGTCAGGCGCTCCATACTGTCCAACTTCATCGCTTTAAATCACCTTACTTAATAAATTAAGGGGGATTCTGTGATTTAACTGGGAGTCTGCAATGAAGGGGTTAAAAATGAATGCCCACATACATTAAGGATGGAGTATTAACATGTCCTTCCCTGAAGGTTTCCGATACACAGGGAATGGGACGTTCTTTCCTGTGCAGAGTTAAAGAGGCAGAGAATAGCCACCTCTCTGTCTGCAGGCGCAGGGTGGCTGCAGGCGCAGGGTGGCTGTAGGCGCAGGTTGGCTGCAGGCGCAGGGTGGCTGTAGGCGCAGGGTGGCTGCAGGCGCAGGGTGGCTGCAGGCGCAGGGTGGCTGCAGGCGCAGGGTGGCTGTAGGCAGAGGTCGGAGTTGCTTAAAGAGAGTAGTGGTACTGTGTCCCGGCTGGTGTTTTGTAAACCAATAAAACATCGGAGGAAGCTCGAGATCCGCCAGGAAGATCTTAGTGTTACAGAACCAGAACCAGGCTTTCTAAACATGAAATCCCTGAAGGAAAAAGTTATATAATGTAAAGGCAATGATGGGTGCGATGGGTGTGATGGGTGCGATGGGTGCGATGGGTGTGATGGTGCGATGGGTGTGATGTGTGTGATGGATGGTGATGGGTGTGATGGGTGCGATGGATGTGATTGGGTGTGTGATTGGTGGATGTGTGTGAATGTTTGTGGTGATGGGTTGTGGATGGATGTGATGGGTACGATGGTTGAGTCGATGGGTGTGATGGTGTGTGTGATGGGTAGCGTGGTGCATGGGTTGTGATCGGGTGTTATGGATGTGGAGGGGGGTTGATGTGTGTGATGTGGGTGTGATGGATGCGATGGATGCGATGGTTGCGATGGATGCGATGGGTGCGATTGGCGCGATGGGTGCGATGGGCGCGATGGGTGCGATGGGTGCGATGGATGCGAGTGTTGCGATGGGTGCGATGGGTGCGATGGGTGCGATGGATGCGAGTGGGTGCGATGGGTCCGGGCTATGGGTGCGATGGGCGCGATGGATGCGATGGGTGTGATGTGTGTGTGATGTGATGTGATGGTGCGATGGGCGCGATTGTGCGATGGATCGATGTGGCCGAGGGTGCGATGGGCGCGATGGGCGCGATGGGCGCGATGGGCGCGATGGGCGCGATGGGCGCGAGTGGGTGCGATGGGCGCGATGGGTGCGATGGGTGCGATGGGCGCGATGGGCGCGATGGGCGCGACGGGTGCGACGGGTGCGACGGGTTGCGCGGGGTTGGTATGGTCGCGATGGTGTGATGGGTGTAGGGTTGAATGGATTCACATATGGGTGTGATGTGTGATGTGTGTGATGGGGTGTGAGGGGGTGCGATGGGATGCGATGGGTGTGATGGTGTCGATGGTTGCGATGGGTGTGATGTTGTGATGGGTGTATGGAATGCGATGGGTGTTATTGTGATTGTGTGTGATGGTTGATGTGCATGTGTTGGTTTGATGGTGGCGATGATGAGGGTCTGATGTGTTGATGTTCTATGTGATGATGATGTGAGGCCATGGATGTGTGTGTTGATCGGTGGTGATGGGTGAGGATGTTCGAATGTGTGTTGTGATTTTGCTTGATGTCGCATGGGTATGTGGTGCTGTGGTTTGGGGGTGTGATGGATGCGATGGGTGTGATTGTGATGTGTGTGATGGGCGCGATGGATGTGATGTGTGTGATGGGTGTGATGGGTGTGATGGATGCGATGGGTGTGATTGTGATGTGTGTGATGGGTGCGATGGGGGCATGGGTGTATTGTTGTGATGGTTTGATGGATGCGATGGTGTGGATTGTTATGTGTTGATGGTTGATGGGTGCGATGGATTGATGGTGTGATTTGTGTGATGGTGCGATGGATTGATGTGTTGATGGGCCGATGATCTGTGATGTGTCTGATGGTTTGCAAATTAAAGAGCGTAGTATGGATCACTGTGTCACACTGCAGTCGCTGCTTGTAGGTTAAGGGTGCAGTTTGTTGTCGGTAATAACGTATGCATTAACCTCTTATCTGACAGCACTTTGCTGCGCTGCTTTTTAGTGTATTGTCAGCGTTAATGGACTCTTCTATTTTGTGTGTAATTGGTGTGTAATTGTGTGTATTGTGTGTCATGCACATACAATGCCCACACGGTGGGACAGCACAACCCATGCCTGGGAAGGGATTGGTGTCAGATTCTGCTCATGTAAATTGCAGATGCGTTCTGTGTGACCATATCTAATCTGTGCCCGAAGGGTCCGATGCTTGTCAAACTCTGCCCAAGCTGAACACCATTCTAGATCTCCTGCGTGTAACAACATTACCGGGGGACTCGTGTCACGACCGCGTGTTTACAGAAGGATAGAACATAATGGGTATTTTTCATTCATTTTAATGATCTAATATTCCCTCCGTGCGTCTCGTCACTTGGGGATCGGGATCGGGGGATCGTGGGATCGTGGGCGGATCTAACTTGACAAAGAGATCTCAAGAGTTCTTCTCTTGGATCGCGATGCAGGATATAGGTGTGTATATAATTCGCGATCTGTGGCTCCTTGCCGTTATCATATGTTCATTCTACTAATCGTTAAAAGTATATATATACATTTTATCACCGAGACATACTGGCAGTGTGGTCTTATACATAACACAGCGCCGGTGCGTGTTTCTGTATTATACACAGCAGCGGTTGCTCCTGTATATACACAGGCCGTGTGGTCATCTGTATTATCACAGCCTCAGTGCGTGTTTCTTATTAGTACGCAGAGCACGTATATCTGATGTTGATACACCAGCATTGTTGTGTATCTGTATTATACGCGAAGCACACGTGTGTCTGTTATTATACACAGGGGCGTGGTGTTCGTATATACGAGCGTGTCTATTATGCAATCATCGTGATCTATCTGCAAATGCTCGTATAGAGGTGGTGTTATCGTTACCAACTGTGTATTGATTACCTAGAGTGTGATCTCATATAGAATCATCGTTACTCTGTATTAGTACGACCAAGCAGATCGTGTGTAATCTGTACTTCTTATACGAGATCATGTTGTATCTGTATATACGACAGAGCATGCATGTGTATGCTTTATTATACGCAAGATAGCTGTATCTGTCTATTAACGCATCAAGCGTGTATATCGTTATTTACGCAAGCAGTGTGTGTATCTGTATTATACGCATCACGTGTATTGTAACAGCACGCGTGTATCTGTAGTACCGCAGAGCAGTGTGTGTATCTGTATACGGATGCAGCAGCGTGTGTATCGTTATTATACGCAGAGCAGCGTGTTAGTCTGGTATTATAACCAGAGCATCGTGTGTACTGTATTATACGCAGAACGCGTGTTTCTTTTATACACAGACAGCGTGTGTATCTGTATTATACGCAGAGCAGTGGTGTTTATCTGTATTATACCAGATGTTTCAAGGCAGCGTGTGTACTGTATGATACGCAGAGCAGCGGTGTAAATCTGTATTAACGCACGAGCAGACGTGTGTATCTGTATTATACGCAGCGAGTTGCGAGCCAGGCGTGTAATCTGTATTATACGCAGAGCACGTTGTATCTGTATATATCTCAGAGTCTATCGTGTTAACTGTAATATACTCGAGCATGTGGTGTACTGTATTATAGCAGAGCGCGTCTGTTGTATCTGTGTGTGTATCGTATTATCGCATAGCAGCGTGTTATCTTTATTATACCAGAGCTGTGTGTATCTGTATTATACGCCGAGCAGTCGTGTAATCTGTTTATACGCAGATCGCAGGCGTGTGTATCTGTATTATACCAGAGCAGCTGTGTATCTGTATATACGCAACGCAGCGTGTGTATCTGGTATTATACAGCAGAGTCATCTGTTCCGTATTAATCGCAGAGCGATGTGTGTATCTGTATAAACGCAGAGCAGCGGTGTTTATCTGTATATACCAGACATGTGTGATAGCTGTATTAATATACGCAAGCTGTGGTGTATCTGTATTTCGACAAGCAGCGTGTGTATCTGTATTATATCTGCAGAGCAGCGGTTGTATCTGTATTATACGCAGACAGCGTGTGTGGTCTGTATTATACCAGAGCAGTGTGTTATCGTATTTATGCGAGCAGCGTGTGTATCTGTATTATAACGCAAGTCATCGTGTGTATCTGTATTATACGCAGATCAGCGTGTGTATCTGTCTTATCGGCAGAGGCAGCGTGTGTCGTTATTATCCCACAGAGCAAGTGTGTGTATCTGTCGTTATATGAGACGCAAGAGCAGCGTGTGTATCTGTATTATACGCAGAGCAGCGTGTTTACTGTATTATACGCAGAGCATGTGTGTTCTGTATTATGAATCAGAGCAGCGTCGTGTATCTGTATTATACGCAAGCAGCGTGTTATCTGTATTATCGCAGAGGCATGTGTGTATCTGTATTATAAGCAACAGCGTTGTGATCTGTTTTAACAGCAGAGCATCGTGTGTGATCTGTATTATACCGCAGAGCGTGTGTATCTTATTACCAAATCGGTGTCTGTATTATACACAGAGAGCTTGTGGTATCTGAGTTATAACGCAGAGCAGTGTGTGTATCTTATTAACGCAGAGCAGCGTGTGGTATCTGTATTATACGCAGAGCAGTCGTGGTGTATCGTATTAGATGCACAGCGTGTGTATCTGTATTTACGCAGAGCAGCGTGTATCTGTATATACGCAGAGCAGCGGTGTATCTGTATTCGCAGAGCATTGTTATCGTAATACGCAAATCAGCGTGTATCTGGATTATACACAGACAGTCAGCGTGTGTATCTGTATTATACGCATAGCATGTGTTCTCTTGCTAGCGTGTGATATCAGTAGACGTGTGTATCTGTATTATACGCAGAGCAGTCGTGTGTATCTGTATTATTACGCAGAGCACGTGGTATCTGTATTATACGCAGAGCATCGTGTTTGCTTATTATAACACAGAGCAGTGGGGTTTATCTGTATTATACGCAGCAGCGTGTGTATCTGTTTATACGCAAGCAGTCCGCATGTGATCTGTATTATACGCACATAGCATGTGTGTATCTGTATTATACAGAGCAGCGTGTGGTATCTGATTATACGCGAAGCAGTGTGTTATCTGTATTATACGCAGAGCGGTGTATCTTATTATACGCAGACGCGCGTGTATCTTGTATTTACGCAGCATCGCGTGTGTATCTATTATACCAGAGCAGGTGTGTATCTGTATATTCCTGTTTATATACACAGAGCGTGGTGGATCTGTATTATACGCAGAGCAGTGTTGTACTTGTATATACGCAGAGCGCAGCGTGTGTCTTCTATTATCACGAGAGCAGCGTGTGTATCTGTATTATACGCAGAGCAGCGTGTGTATCTGTATTATAGCAGCGGCCTAGCACGTGTGTGTATCTGTATTATACCAGAGACTGTGTATCTGTAATATACACAGAGCAGATGGTGTGTATCTGTTTAACAGCAAGCCGCGTATCTGTATTATACGCAAGATGCATGCGTGTACTGTATTAACGCAATCCATCGTGTAATCTGTATTATACACAGAGCATTGTGTGTATCTGTATTAGATACCGCAGAGCAGCGTGTGTATTCGTATTAACGCAGAGCAACGTGTTTCTGTATTATACCAAAGCATTGTGTATCTTATTATACGCAAATCATACGGTTCTGTATTATACACAGAGCGTTGTGTATCTGTATTATAAAGCATGCAGTGTGATCTTTATACACAGAGCAGTGTGTGTATCTGTATTACGCAGAGCAGCTGGGTATCTGTATTATACGCAGAGCAGTGTGTATCTGTTTATACGCAAGCTACCTGGCTGTGTATCTGTATTTACGCACATCACTGTGTATCTGTATTATCCACAGAGCAGCGTGGTATCTGTATATACGCAGAGCAGTGTGTATGTATTCTGTCTATTATACATGCAGAGCCGGTGTGTATCTTTTATCGCATAGCAGCGTGTGTATCTGTATTATTACCAGAGCAGCGTGTATCTGTATTATCACGCAGAGCATGTGTGTATCTGTATTATACGACATAGCGTGTGATGATCGGTATGATCGCAAGCCGTGATCTGTATTATACGCAGAGCAGCGGGTGTATCTGTATATACGCAGAGCACGTGTGTGTAATCGGTATTATATTCAGATCAGCGTGTGTATGCTGTAGTTATACTCAGAGCAGCGTGTATATCTGTATTATACGCAGAGCAGTGTGTTTATCTGTATTATACGCAAGCAGCGTGTATCTGTATATACGCAGAGAAGCGTTTGTATCTGTATTATCGCAAGCAGGTGTGTATCTTATTAACGATCAGCGTTTATCTGTATTTACACAAGAGCGTGGTGTATCTGTATTATACGCAGAGCATGTGTGTATCTGTATTACAACGGCAAGCAGCGTGTGTATCTGTATTATAACGCATAGCAGTGTGTCTATCTTCTGTATTATATGGTCAGTAGCATCGTGTGGTATCTGTATTATAACGCGAGAGCAGCGTGTGTGTATCTGTATTATTACGCGAGCACGTGTGTGTACTGTATTATACGAGGCAATCGGTGGTCCTGTATTATACAAAGCTGTGTATCTGTTTATAAGCAGAGCAGCGTGTGTATCTGTATTATACGCAGAGCATCTGTGTGTATCTGTATTATTACGCAAGCAGCGTGTGTATCTGTATTTCGCAGAGCACGTGTGTTCTGTATTATACGCAGAGCAGTGTTGTGTTATCTGTAATTATACGCAGATCATCGTGTGTATCTGTATTATACGCAACAGCGTGGTGTGCTGTATTACCCAGAGCAGTGTGTGTATCTGATATTACGCTAAGCAGAGCAGCGTGTATTCTGTTTATACGCAGAGCAGTGGGTTGGTATCTGTATGATCGCAGAGCAGCGTGTGTATCTGTATTATACTCAGAGCAGCGGGTGTATCTGTATATACTCAGATCCAGGTGTATCTGTATATACGCAAATCAGCGTGTATCTGTATAATACACAGAGTAGCGTGTGTATCTGTATTATACGCAAGCAGTGTGTATCTGTATTACACGCAGTAGCAGCGTGTGTATCTGTATTATACGCAGAGCATGTGTGTATCTGTATTATATGCAGAGCAGCGTGTGTATCTGTGTGTATACGCAAGCAAAGCGTGTGATCTGTATTATACCAGAGCAGGTGTGTATTCTGTATACCAGGCATGTGTTCTGTATTATACGCAGATCCGTGTATCTGTATTATACACAGAGCAAGCGTGTATCTTTATTATCGCAGAGCAGTGTGTGTATCTGTATTAACAGAGCAGCGTGTGTATCTGTAATTATACGCATAGCAGCGTGTTTATCTGTATTATACACAGGCAGCTGGTTGTATCTGTATTATACGGCAGAGCAGCGTGTGTTCGTTGATTTACACAGAGCAGTGGTTGTTATCTGTAGTATACGTCCGAGCAGCTGTGTATGCTTCGTAATAACGCAGAGCGCGTGTGTTATCTGTATTATACGCAAGCAGTGGTTTGTATCGTATTATGCAGCACCCACGTGGGTATCTGTATTATACGCAGAGCAGCAGTGTTATCTGTATATATACCGCAGAATGCAGTGGGTGTATCTGTATTATACGCAGAGCACGTGTATCTGTATTATACGCAGAGCAGCGTGTAATCTGTAGATACGCAGAGCATTGTGTATCTGTATATACGCCAAATCAGCGTGTATCTGTATTATACACAAGTAGCGTGTGTATCTGTATTAGAGCGCAAAAAAGAAGTGTGTGTATTGATTATACGCAGAGCAGCGGTGGTCTGGATATACACAGAAGCAGCGTGTTGTATCTGTGAGTATAGCGCAGAGCAGGTTATCTGTATTAACACAGAGCAGTGTGTGTACTGTATTATACGACAGAGTAAAGGTGTGTATCTGTATTATACACAGAGCAGTGTGGTGTATCTGATTATACACAGACAGCTGGTGTATTGTTATACGAGAGGCAGAGTGGGTATCTGGATGTATCTACACAAGAGTAGCGTGTGTATCTGTATTTACACAAGGCAGTGTTGTTGTACGTATAAACGCAGGAGCAGCGTGTGTATCTGTATTATACCAGAGCAGTGTGTGTATCTGGTATTATAGTGCAAGAGAGCGTTGTTATTGTAGTATACGCAGAGCAGCGTGTGTAATCTGGTATATACGCAGAGCAGCGGGTTTGCTCGTATTACATAACATTGTACGTATATGTAGACAGCTGTATGCTGTTATTATAGCGTGATGCAGCGTGTGTTCTGTATTATACGCAAGCACGTTTACTGTATAAGAAATCAGTTTTCTGTAACACCAGTGCGTGTATGTAATCTGTATTATACGCGAGCTAGTGTGTAATAGTATGTACAAAATGCAAGCGTGTGTATCTGTATATACACAGAGGTCGGAGACGTGTGTATCTGATTATACGCAGAGCAGTGTGTGATACTGTTTATCGCAGAGCACGGGTGTATCGTATTATACGCGAGAGCAGGGTGTAACGTATTATACGCAAGCAGACGTGTGTATCTGTATTATCCCACAGAGCAGCGTTGTATTCTTAATATACCAGAGCAAGCTATTAATGCAATGATTTGTTAGCGCACTTTATGCTGTCTGAATGTCAATTCACTGATTTTGGACAGCCCCAGATGTTCTGAAGATATAAATATTCGAGGTATGTCGTCGTTCGTGAAATAAAGCATTCTGCTATTCTGTGTTACTGCTGCATTCTGCGTATTGCTGCATTCTGCTGCATTCTGTCCTGTATTGCGTATGTGCTTCTCCATTCTGTGCTGCATTCTGCTATTGCGTGATTCTGCTGATCTTTGATTCTGCGTAATGCCTCCTATTCTGTAACTGCTGTCTTGTCTTTATCTGCAGTCGTTATTCTGCTGCAGTTCTGCTGCATCTATGCTATTTGCGGTATTCTGCGGTATTGCTGATTCGGCATAGTACTTGCTGTTGCATTCTCGGCGCTGAATTCTGCGAGATTGCTATGCTGTTGCCTGTTGCTGAGCGTGCATTCTTGCCTGTTCTCTGAGTCTGCTTATTCTGCTGTATTATGCGTAGCATGGTTTCTGCGTTCTGCGTCATTCTGCTGCATTCTGCCTGTATTGTGCTGCATTCTGTTGCATTCTGCAGGCATTACTGTTGCATTATGGATTTGGGTGAATTTCTGTATTCTGCTCTGTCATTCTGCTGCATTCTGCAGTATTCTGCGCATCATACGGTATTCGGCTGCATTCTGTGGATTCTGCGTATTCTGCTGTTTCTGAGCATTCTGCGGTATGTTCCCTGCTGTAATTCTGTGGTATTCTGCATGTATTCGAGGCGCATTTCGTGCTGTCTCCTGTCAGCTTCTCGAGCGGTATTTTCTGCTGTAAGTCCTGCGGTATCTATTTGCTGCATTTCTGCAGATTCTGCGATTCTGTGGCGCGCATTATAACGGTATTCTGCTGCATTCTGGGATCGCGGTATTCTGCTGTATTCCTGTTGTATTTCTGCGTCTTCAGACGCAGTCTGTCTCGTACTGTGGTATTCTCGTACTCTGCGGTTTTTGCTTGCATTCTGCAATCGCGCATTATACGTATTCGCTGTTTTGGTATTTTGTTGCGGTATTCTGCTGTATTCTGCTGCATTCTGCGGTTATCTGCTGTATCCTGCTGCATTCTGCGTATTCTGCTGGTATTCGCTTTCTGTGGTATTCGCAGTTTCAGCGGCATTCCTGCTGTATACCTGCGGTATTCTGCTGCTTCTGGTCGGTATTCTGCTGCATTCTGTCGGTATTTCTCTGCTAGCTGGTGTTCTGCTGCATTCTGCTGCCTCGTATTCTGCTGCATTCTGCTGCTTCATGGTTTTACTGCTGCTCTTGCTTCAATTCTGCGGTTTTCTGCTGCATTCTGCAGTATTCTGCGGTATTATTCGGTATTCTGCGGTATTATTCGGTATTCTGCTGCATTTTGCGGTATTCTGCTGCATTCTGCAGTATTATTCGGTATTCTGCTGTATTCTGCGGTATTATTCGGTATTATGCTGCATTCTGCAGTATTATTCGGTATTATGCTGCATTCTGCAGTATTATTCGGTATTCTGCTGTATTCTGCTGCATTCTGCTGCATTATGCGGTATTATTTGGTATTCTGCGGTATTTTGCAGCATTCTGCGGTATTATTTGGTATTCTGCGGTATTATTTGGTATTCTGTGGTATTCTGCTGCATTCTGTGGTATTCTGCAGTATTCTGTGGTATTCTGCTGTATCCTGCGGTATTCTGCTGCATTCTGCGGTATTCTGCTGCATTCTGCGGTATTCTGCTGCATTCTGCTGTATAATTCGGTATTCTGCTGCATTCTGCTGTATAATTCGGTATTCTGCTGTATTCTGCTGCATTCTGCTGCATTCTGTTGTATTCTGCTGCATTCTGCTGCATTCTGCGGTTTTCTGCTGCATTCTGCAGTATTCTGCGGTATTATTCGGTATTCTGCGGTATTATTCCGTATTCTGCGGTATTATTCGGTATTCTGCTGCATTCTGCGGTATTCTGCTGCATTCTGCGGTATTATTCGGTATTCTGCTGTATTCTGCGGTATTATTCGGTATTATGCTGCATTCTGCAGTATTATTCGGTATTATGCTGCATTCTGCTGCATTATGCGGTATTATTTGGTATTCTGCGGTATTTTGCAGCATTCTGCGGTATTCTGCGGCATTCTGCGGTATTATTTGGTATTCTGCGGTATTATTCGGTATTCTGTGGTATTCTGCTGCATTCTGCGGTATTCTGCTGCATTCTGCAGTATTCTGCTGCATTCTGCTGTATTATTTGGTATTCTGCGGTATTTTTCGGTATTCTGCGGCATTCTGCGGTATTCTGCTGTATTCTGCTGCATTCTGCGGTATTATTGGGTATTTTGCTGCATTCTGTGGTATTCTGCTGCATTCTGCTGTATTATTTGGTATTCTGCGGTATTATTCGGTATTCTGCTGTATTCTGCTGCATTCTGCGGTATTATTTGGTATTCTGCGGTATTCTGCTGCATTCTGCGGTATTATTTGGTATTCTGCGGTATTATTCGGTATTCTGCTGCATTCTGCGGTATTCTGCTGCATTCTGCGGTATTATTGGGTATTTTGCTGCATTCTGTGGTATTCTGCTGCATTCTGCGGTATTATTTGGTATTCTGCGGTATTATTCGGTATTCTGCTGCATTCTGCGGTATTATTGGGTATTTTGCTGCATTCTGCGGTATTCTGCTGCATTCTGCGGTATTATTGGGCATTTTGCTGCATTCTGTGGTATTCTGCTGCATTCTGCGGTATTATTTGGTATTCTGCGGTATTATTCGGTATTCTGCTGCATTCTGCGGTATTCTGCTGCATTCTGCGGTATTATTTGGTATTCTGCGGTATTATTCGGTATTCTGCAGTATTTTGCTGCATTCTGCGGTATTCTGCTGCATTCTGCGGTATTTTGCTGCATTCTGCGGTATTCTGCTGCATTCTGCGGTATTTTGCTGCATTCTGCGGTATTATTCGGTATTCTGCGGTATTCTGCTGCATTCTGCGGTATTCTGCTGCCATGATTGTTCTTTGAACACAGTTTAAAAAAGCATCTGTCTTGAAATCATTTCAACATCTTCCTCTCCAGCTCTGGCCGCGCCGACGGTTATCTGGCTGAGGACAGATTTCGGATCAGGGTTGAGTTTCAGATAACATTCGTAGTCTGTATGCTATGTCCTGTGATAGAGAAGAGATCAGATCCATTCCAATGACTGGGCTTAAAGTCTTCCCTTACACGGGGAAGACGGCTTAATAGTAACTAGTTAAATAAAGGTTTTAAATGTGACATTACCTATTAATGTTTATATCGGCAGAAAAAACCCAAATGAAACTGCTCGCAGCGTGAGGCCGTTTATAGTTGTAGATTAGGGCGACCATTTCTTTGCAGTGAAAACTGGGACGTGTCGCGCATGCTTGAATGGCGCCTGTCGCCTGTGCGAATGGCCAGAGATGACCGCACGTACACGAGCGGCCCACACCGATCGCACATGCGCCAACGGCAAACAAAAAAAGCAGGGCGTTTTGGCATTATTTTAAAAGTCACCGGGAGACAATCCCAAAAACCGGGACAATGGTCTGGTCACCCTACTGTAGATGTAATACAGCACTTACTTAGAGTGTGAGCTCTTCAGGGAAGGGACTCCTTTTCCTAGAGTTACTTTTGTGCTTGACACGCTTATGTGTTAAATGATTATATCCCGTGTATTGCTGCTGTGACGCGCTGTGTACCTGGATACATGCGTTAGATAAGTAAAGATATACCTACATACACATACACACATACATATACATACATATACATACATACATATACATACATATTGTGGCAGGACGGCCTCGCGGCGGGGTCAGTAAGACGCTTGACACGATGGGAAACTTAAAACACTAGTGGTTTATTAGCCACAACCAAAATAATTACGGGTGCACTGTCCCTTTAAGAAACTACTTTCTTGCAAATTAAAGCCTAGTCCCGTTAGGGACACTAACTCACTTCTTGAGCCCTTACTAACAGGACAGCCAGCTAATCTGGTCATGCCCAAAACATGCTACACAAACGATAACCAATAAGCATAATAAGAATAAAGTCTTATCTGTTTTGCAGCTCCAACAGCAAACAGGAACACGGTTCTGGGGAGCAGGCTATGTCCAGCCTCGCAGCGATCTTGATCTTTATCCTGGGTTGGGGTCCCAGCTGGTCCCAGCAGCCAAGCTCCTCGCAGGACTGGGGACCAGAGCAACAGCAACGGCTTCCCAGCCGGGAGAGTTCTCTCCACCTTCCTGTGGAAAAACAAGCTCTCTGTGTGTGTGTCACTTCCTGCTTTTAAACCTGCAGTCTCTCAGGCCTCCTGCTTAATTAGGCTGCAGGTGTGCTTCCTTCTGTCTGAGGAGATTAACACTCAGTGATCTGGCTGCAGCGTCTCTCCATTCACTATTCCAGCCTACTGAGTCAGTGACTCTGTCACAATATACATACATCATTACATACATACATACATACATACATACATACATACATACACTACACTACTACCATACGTATACACATACACATACAGACATAACCATAACATCATAACATACTACACACATACATACATACATACTACACATCATATACATACACATACATACATACAACATACATAAATACATACATACGACCTAACATACATATACATACCTACACCAGACAACATCCACATACACATAAACAACATACATACATATACATACATACACACATACACATACACATACATACTACTACATATACATACATAATAATAAACTATACATACATCTTACATACTACAACATACATACATTACATACATACATACACACCATACATTACAACATAACATACATACATAAACCCCAGACTCCCCATTCACATCAGAATACATACATACCATACATAATTACACATTACCACACATAATACATACATACAGACATATAGACAGACATACATACATACATACATACATACATACATACATACATACATACATACAGACATATAGACATACAGACATACATACATACACACATACATCAATACAGTCACCTTAATCTCCTGTTGGCCTGTGCTAGGTACACGATGACTGGCCCCTGTGCCCCTTGTGGCTCACGATATGAAACTAATAACAAGGTTAGTCACAGAACTTCTCAACTCTTAGACTTCTTCTTTATAACATACATTAAAAAAAACACAATCAGAAACATACCCAGCTGACTCGGGCCTGCGTGGCAATTCTACTGGTCTTAAACATGGAACCCGTCGTCGCTATTTACGTGCTAAATGCGTGACGTCAGTGAGGACAATTATCGCGAGTGAGAGTCACTGAGATCTCAATATGTTTCAGAACGCCGCCCAGAAGTAAGTCAAGTAACGATCCGTATGTATGGGAATCAACCCAGCTGGTGGGTGACCCTATTTAAACAGAGGCTTCTAACCAATCCTGAGCTTGCGTGTACTGACTGATCTGTGTGTTTGAAGTGCTGGTTGGTTAAAGTGTGTGCAGTTAGAACCAGAAGCAGTTTGAACAAGGAAGCAGTTAAACAAGGTATAGTATATTGGAGTATAGTTTACTGTTAGTACTTCTAAACTTCATAGTTGCTAGAATGAGCAGGATTGAAAATGCCACTCAATGCTCATCTTGCCACATGTATGTGCACTTGGAGCAGCTGTTCCAAGGAGCATACCGCTGTGGGAAGTGTGAGCGGGGGGGTGTGAGAGGTGTGAGCGGGGCTTGCCACGTGTGTGCACGAGGAGCAGCTGTTCCAAGGAGCATACCGCTGTGAGAGGTGTGAGCGGGGGGGGGGGGGTCTCTTTAGAGTCAGAGATTGCTGATCTGAAGAGGAAACTTGCAATATTGAGGGACATTGGCAATCTTGAAATGGAATTAGAGCTCACTGAGCAGGCCCTTGCTTCGACTAGTGGTGCAGATGGTGGCGCCTTTAGTGAGGAGCAGGTAGGTAGCTTAGTTGCTATTAGTGAGGAGCAGGTAGGTAGCTTGGTTGCTATTAGTGAGGAGCAGATAGGTAGCTTGGTTGCCGTTAGTAAGGAGCAGGTAGGTAGCTGGGTGACAGTTAGAAGGGGAAGCAGGGGCAATAGGGAGAGGCAGGTCGTTTCTGAGCTGACACATCCCAATAGATTTGCCGCGTTGAGTGAAGATATTGGGAATGTCGGGGCAGAAATGGCAAGGCTGGGGGAGACTAATTCCTCTAGCAGCCAGGGGAATAGTTCCTCCAGCACAGAGGGGACTCAGGATGCTCAGATACAAAGAAAGATTGTGGTGGTAGGGGACTCCATTATTAGGAAGGTAGATAGGGCAATCTGTTGCCAGGACCGCATGAACCGAACAGTTTGTTGTCTCCCGGGTGCTCGGGTTCGGCACATTGCGGATCGGGTAGACAGATTGTTGGGGGGGCTGGGATTCACCCGGTGGTCTTGGTACACGTTGGCACCAATGACAAAGTTAGAGATAGATGGAGGGTCCTAAGAAATGATTACAGGGATCTAGGCCAAAAGCTTAAGGCAAGGACCTCCAAGGTAGTATTTTCTGAAATACTACCAGTGCCATGCGCTACCGCAGGGAGACAGTCAGAGATCAGGGAGGTTAATGCATGGCTAAGAAAGGGTTGCAGGAAGGAGGGGTTTGGGTTTTTAGAGCACTGGGACTCCTTTTCTGAGAGGTGCCATCTATATTCTAGGGACGGATTGCACCTCAATGAAGAGGGATCTTCTGTGCTAGGGGGGAGAATGCTAAAAAGGTTGGAGGAGATTTTAAACTAGGATGGAGGGGGGAGGGGAATGAAACAGATAATGAACTAAATGGAATAGAGGAGGATACAAGGTGGTATGGAGGTAGATTGGGGGCAAGTGTGAGTTTGACAAGCAGTGAGACACCCATAGTAAATACAGATAATACTAGAAAACTTCTAAAGACTAAACCAAGTGGGCGCAGAAAGGAAGGAGCAGATAAGATAATAGTACAGGCTGAAAAAAACCCTGAAATGCATGCTTGCTAATGCAAGAAGCCTGACAGATAAAATGGGGGAGCTTGAGTTAATAGCTGCAAGGGAGCAGTATGATATCATAGGCATTACTGAAACATGGTGGGATGAAACTCATGACTGGGCAGTTAATTTAGAGGGTTATTCCCTTTTTTGGAATGATCGAACAAATAGAAGGGGAGGTGGAGTATGTTTATATGTAAAACCGGATCTAAAACCTATTATAAGGGACGATGTTTATGAAGGGAATTATGAAAATGTAGAGACTTTGTGGATAGAAATTAGCAGTGGAGGTAAAAGTATAAAGAAAATGTTTGTGGGAATATGCTATAAACCACCAAATATCTGTGAGATTGAGGAAGCTAAAATACTTTTGCAAATGGAGAAGGCATCAAAACTGGGTCATGTTTGCATAATGGGGGATTTTAATTATCCAGACATAGACTGGGGCAATGAGATTAGCATTACAACAAAAGGAAACAGGTTTTTGGGGGTGCTTAAAGACAATTATATGAACCAAATTATTGAGGAACCAACCAGGAGAGGGGCAGTTCTGGATTTGGTCATATCAAACAATGTAGAAGTAATAACAAATATTCAAGTCCTGGAACATTTGGGTAACAGTGATCATAACATGGTCTCATTTGAAATAAATTATCAAAAAACAGATTCCTTGGGTTCAACAAAGACTTTAAACTTTAGAAAGGCAGATTTTAATAAACTGAGATCTAATCTAGTAGTAATACAATGGGATGATGTTTTTGCAGGGAAAAATGTAGAAGATAAATGGGCAGTCTTTAAAACATTGTTAGAAAAGCACACTTATCAGTGTATACCCTTGGGTAATAAGTATAAAAGAAATAAGTCAAAACCAATGTGGCTAAATAAACAGGTAGGGGAGGAAATGGACAAGAAGAGGAAGGCGTTTAGATTCTTTAAGTCAGAAGGGACGGAGACATCGTATCAGAATTATAAGGAATGTAACAAAAATTGCAAAAGGGCAATCAAATTAGCAAAAATGGATAATGAAAAAAGGATTGCAATAGAAAGTAAGATCAACCCTAAAAAGTTCTTTAAGTACCTTAATAACAAAAAAAGGAAAAAAGAAAATATAGGACCCTTTCAGTGTGAGATGGGTAGGCAGATTATTGGAGATAAGGAAAAAGCTGAGGTATTAAACAAATTCTTTGCCTCTGTGTTTACCAGGGAAGAATCAAGTTCAATAGTAGTGCCACAGGAGGAAGCCACAACCTCCATATTAATGAACAATTGGTTAACTGAGGAAGAAGTTCATAAGCGACTTGAAAAAATTAAAGTAAATAAGGCACCTGACCCCGATGGCATACATCCAAGAGTTCTCAGTAATAGCCAAACCATTATCTTAATATATAAAATCGAAAGGTTGGTACTAGCTGCGGTGAATCTGATTGGCCAGAGGCTGAGGACCAATCAGATTGGTGGCTCTGACGTCACCCAACTGCCACTCTACACACACACACACACACACACACCCTCCCCGGTGCTCACTTCCCTCCCGGCGGGGGGACAGGCAGTGGCCAGGCAGCCTCCGGAAGGACCCCCTTCCTCCTGCAGCTGCTCCCACCAGATGTCTCTTTCCTCAGGCTATGGCGTTGTTGGCAATACTGAGGCGGTCTGTTCCCGCCCGGCTCCTGTCAGGTGCGTGTTTTCCCGCCCAAAGACCCGTCACTGTCCGCGCGCTCACCCCCTCCCTCCCGCCTTGCCGCATGACGGTTGCTCCCTCTATCAGAGAGGCTACAGGATTTACCCATGCTGTGGTGTCAGTCAGAATCCAGACATAGCCAGTCGGTGTGTCAATGTCAGACAGAGTGGGCGGACATGCTGTGTGTGAGGTGAGGGCCACCCTCTGTCTATAGTAAACACTCATGGCTACCATCCCCCTTATAAAAAAGGCCTCACCTCCCTCCCCAGTGCTCACTCACCTCCCACTGTCCCCTCCCCCACTTTCCCACCATCGCTACCGCCTTTCCCCCCATTACCCCCCTTTCCCCCAACCCCCTCACTGATCCAAACTCACCACACCAAAACAAACACTTCCAACGACCAAAACACCCATACCTGTCCACTGTCCACCCCCCCTGTCCACTGTCCCCCCCTCCCCTCCCTCCTGTTCCAAAAACACCTTCACCCCCCTCCCTCCTGTCCCACCTCCCTCCTGTCCACTGTCCCCCCCCCCCTCCTGTCCACTGTCCCTCCCTCTGTGGGGTGGGAGAGGGGTAGCACACAAATAGGGGGGAGAGGAGGGAGCAGGAAATTTAACTCACGGGCAACGCCGGGTCTCTCAGCTAGTATTTAATGTTCAAGGACTCCATTTCCACAGGCTCAGTACCACAAGATTGGCATAAAGCAGATGTGGTGCCTATATTTAAAAGGGAGCTAGATCACAACCGGGAAATTACAGACCTGTAAGTCTGACTTCAATAGTAGGGAAACTACTTGAAGGTTTAATACGGGATAATATTCATGAATACCTAATGGAAAACAAAATTATTAGTAATAGTCAGCATGGATTTATGAAGGATAGATCTTGCCAAACTTACCTTATTTGTTTCTTTGAGGGGGTAAGTAGGAATTTAGACCAGGGTAATGCCGTTGATGTGGTCTACTTAGATTTTGCAAAGGCTTTTGATACGGTTTCACACAAGAGGTTGGTGTACAAAATAAAGAAAATTGGACTCAGTAATAATATATGCACCTGGATTGAAAACTGGTTAAAGGACAGACAACAGAGGGTTGTCATAAATGGAACTTTTTCAGGTTGGGCTAAAGTCGTGAGTGGAGTACCTCAGGGATCGGTACTGGGACCCCTACTTTTTAACTTGTTTATTAATGACCTTGAGGTTGGCATCGAGAGCAAAGTCTCCATCTTTGCTGATGATACTAAATTGTGTAAGGTAATAGAATCAGAGCAGGATGTAATTTCTCTTCAGAAGGACTTGGAGAGAATGGAAACGTGGGCAGGTAAATGGCAGATGAGGTTTAATACAGATAAATGTAAGGTTATGCATTTGGGATGCAAGAATAAAAAGACAACTTACAAATTAAATAGAGATATATTGGGGGAATCCTTGATGGAGAAGGATTTAGGAGTGCTTGTAGACTGCAGGCAATAGTGCCCAATGTCATGCAGTAGCTGCAAAGGCAAACAAGATTTTATCTTGCATCAAACGGGCAATGGATGGCAGGGAAATAAACATAATTATGCCCCTTTACAAAGCACTAGTAAGACCACACCTTGAATATGGAGTACAATTTTGGGCACCAATCCTAAGAAAATACATTATGGAACTAGAGAGAGTTCAGAGAAGAGCCACCAAATTAATAAAGGGGGTGGACAATCTAACTTATGAGGCGAGGCTAGCTAAATTAGATTTATTTACATTAGAAAAGAGGCGTCTAAGAAGGGATATGATAACTATATACAAATATATTCGGGGACAATACAAGGAGCTTTCAAAAGAACTATTCATCCCACGGGCAGTACAAAGGACTCAGGGCCATCCCTTAAGGTTGGAGGAAAGGAGATTTCACCAGCAACAAAGGAAAGGGTTCTTTACAGTAAGGGCAGTTACAATGTGGAATTCATTACCCATGGAGACTGTGATGGCAGATACAATAGATTTGTTCAAAAAAAGGTTGGACATCATTTTAGATGGGAAAGGTATACAGGGATATACCAAATAAGTATACATGGGAAGGATGTTGATCCAGGGATTAATCCGATTGCCAATTCTTGGAGTTAGGAAGGAATTAATTTTTCCCCTTAATGGGTTTTTTGGTTTGCTTTCCTCTGGATCAATAAGTAAGTATAGATATAGGATAAAGTATCTGTTGTCTAAATTTAGCATAGGTTGAACTTGATGGACCTACGTCTTTTTTCAACCTCATCTACTATGTAACTATGTAACTATGTAACCCAGCTGATGCGTTTCACGTGTCCAAAGCAACAGAGTGTTCCACAGATTGTAACAATGGAGAAGGTGGGTGTCAGAGAGAGATTTATTACATTATAACTGCAAGTAAGCGACCATAGATATTCTATCCCTCAAAAAAATATTCATACACGGGAAATAAAGACGAATCATATACATCACATTACAAGTCATTGCCCTATTAGTCATACTCGATGATCCTAAGGGATAATTAGGTCATACATTTGAAAGTGTGAATTGGAATAGATACAGTGTCTATAGCTGAGTAGTACCTTTTAAAGTTGCATTTAATGGATTAGATCTTTTTGACTGGGTCTTTGAAATAAAAATACCCCACAATATGGGGCAGTTGATTGCTATGATGAGCAGGGAAAAGGATCGCATTAGGAAGACATCAAATGGGATATGTGCAGAAAATCACTGCAAATATTTCCAAAATAGCAAAATGATTTAAAAATGATCATTATGAAGCTGGCTGTCACCTTCTAATTTAAACCCACTGAAGACATCAGGGCAGCAGGTTCCCACTGGGGTCTTGTTGGACTCTTCGCCCCCCGCAGGAGGTCACAGTTTGTCTGACGTCGCCCGAAAACAGACGCAGATCCAGGAGTTCTTGTGCTTGATCCGGAGAATTTGAAGGTTATTGTGAAGCTTGAATTTCCTGGGGTGAAAGCTGATATATAGACCACCCTATTAGCCCAGACACGTGTTAACCTGTTCACTGCTGGAGATCACTGGGGTGCCCTAAAAAGCATGTCTGCGCCTCGCTGAGCCGCGTTCCCATCCAGCACAGAGAGGGTTAATGCATTCGTTAGGGCCATTTAACTCCTCTCAATAAAGAGTGAAAGGTAAGGGGGCATGAGACAAATCCCCCTGTTCTGGAAAGGATTTGTGCCATAACAGATTATCCGGAGAATTCCAGCCCTCTGACCATGGTAAAGGGATTATGGGGGGTAGTAAGAGCCCTGCTCATCGCTGCTCTCTCTGTCTGCCTGAGTTATGGAAGGTTAAGACCCTTGGTTACTGGAAGCAAAACATAGCGTTTGCATTATAAAAGAATCCTACAATATGATCATAAAAACTGCTATTGGAATACTCTGCCCCATTTTCAGCGGTTATTTTGTCCTGAGCAGTGATGTCCGCCTGTATTCCTTATGCAGAAACAATAATACATTTATAGCAGCTTCGTTAGGTGTTGGGAGTGCACATTGGTAAGATTTACGTGACTCATTTGATGCATATAGATACATAATAATTCATAGAAACAGTATGGAATATCTGTACTGTGGTTTTCTGTTTGGAGACTACACACCCTGTATAAGGAGCGGGAGCTGACAGGTGGGGACACTTTGTTATACTCAGACCCGGTGTCTGTCCTGCAGATGTGCATCACAATTATACAGTATGTCTTGTCATGAGCGAGGCCTTCCAATGTTTTAAGTGATTTCTGCTGAGTGAATAATGGGGACTCCTTTCGTTTACACGCTCACCTCTGCTAATGTACATCTCACAACGTGTATTGTACAGTTGGGGGAAGGAGTAACCTATCACTAAAGGTGCTAGTCTTTAAGGTGGGGCTTGCGTAAGCGTAAGTGACCTTGCGTAAGCGATTTTATCTCTGTATTGTCATGTTGGGGATTCCTCCCCCCCCCCCTTAATTTTTATAAATTTGCTAATCGCAGATTGTGATGTGGGAATTATCTCCTAACTGGAGCTCACCAGGGAATAATGAGTTAATGACACCCCTGCTTATGATGGACAGCAGTAAGTATTCTTTATTCTGCAGATCCTGAAGCACTTCCCCTGTCTCCTCATTAAAGAAGCAGAAAACTGCGGTGGCGGCCTCATGGAAGAAGGTGTCCCGTCCCCCCCCCCCTAGGCAAACAGTTAAAAAGAGAATACAAGAGGTGATACTAATGGAGAAATTATCAGCCTTCCTAAAAAGGAAGACGGATCCCTTCTACACAACATGGGAGCCATGGCTGACCCGAATGGTAGACTAAAACGGGCTACCCCCAGCAAGAGACGGACGGAATATAGAAGGAACCCCCAAAGGTGAACTGAGGAGGAAGGGTCCATCCTCACTCAAGCCCCCCCCCCTCCCCCTCTACCCTTTCCCCCTCCTATTTTCTCCCCCTCTCTCTCTCTGTTTCTATTCTCACGCTAACCCTACCGACCCAAGTTGGAGGGTGGGGGACGCGTTGAGACTATCTCTATTACAAAATTAGAAAAAAACCTTTATGAGGCCACAGCATGATTATATGTAAAATGTGTACCATATAATGCCTAATAAAAAAATTTGAAACAAAAAAAAGAAGCAGAAAACAACTGAAATGAGTGTTCCATAGTTACATGCAATAGGTACATATAATAGTTACATAGTTACATGCAGTAGTTACATAGTTACATACAATAGGTACATATAATAGTTACATAGTTACATGCAATAGTTACATAGTTACATACAATAGTTACATATAATAGTTACATACATAGTTACATAGTTACATACAATAGTTAAATAGTTACATACATAGTTACATACAGTAGTCACATACATAGTTACATACAGTAGTTACATAGTTATATACAATAGTTACACAGTTACATACATAGTTACATAGTTGCACACAATAGTTACATAGTTACATACAGTAGTTATATAGTTACATACATAGTTTCATGCATAGTTACATACAGTAGTCACATACATAGTTACATACAATAGTTACATATAGTAGGTATATAGTTACATACATAGTTACATGGTTGTACACAATAGTTACATACAGTAGTTACATAGTTACATAGTTGCACACAATAGTTACATAGTTACATACAGTAGTTATATAGTTACATATAATAGTTACATACAGTAGTTATATAGTTACATACATAGTTACATACATAGTTACATGCAATAGCTACATAGTTACATAGTAGATGAAGTTGAAAAAAAGACGTATGTCCATCAAGTTTAACCCATGCTTAATTTAGAAAGCTACTTATCCTATATTTGTATTTGTTCTTTTTAATGTGTTCCAGATCTCTTTGGCAGTGAGAGGGTTACACGCTGAATTAATTAAGAGTATTTTTTAAACACTTTCCATTCACTTAGTAAATATAAAGTAGTGGTACTTTGTAATCTGTTAGCGATGAGGAGAGTCTCCAAGTCCCATTAGCTGGGAAGCCCAGGTCAGCGCCTGCGCTGCAGCAGTGACTTATTAACAGGACAGGTAGAGTGGTGCGAGCAGGGGAGGAAGCACACAGGAGCCTGCGCTGCAGCAGTGACTTATTAACAGGACAGGTAGAGGGGTGCGAGCGGTGCAGGAAGCACACAGAGCAGGTATATGCAGACACGTGACGTTTCAGGACAGACACGTCCTCTCCTGCGGTGATTAGTTCACGGCCAAATGTGGACATGTAAATGTTGCCACTTTATAAATTATTCAAAATTTGTAGCGATCATTTAACCTAAATCCAATCACTAAACACCCTTAATTCTGCGAATATGAATTGGGCGACATTGTCAGAAGATCCGAAACTGGCTGCTATTCACATCTGCTATTGTAAGTATATATTCACTTATATAGCACCCGGTGTATGCGGCATATCTTCACTTATATAGCGCCCGGTGTATGCGGCATATCTTCACTTATATAGCGCCCGGTGTACGCGGCATATCTTCACTTATATAGCGCCCGGTGTATGCGGCCCTTTACAGAAGGGACAAAACAGTAAAGGAAATGATAACGGTGTTTAAGGAAAATGCGGAACGGGGACACAACGGCATGGATTGGATTCCCGAATCATAATTCAGCTGTCAAATGAATTTGCAGGAAAATGCGATGGAAAATACAGAAATACCATTATGTGCTATATATTGTCCACACAGTAAGCCAAAAATGATACTTATCACTAGATATTCGAACAATAGATATAACGTATCCTAGAGATCTAACATATATCATATAACTATCCCTAGAAAGATATAAACATATAATCATTAGAGTATCCCTGATATATCACATATATCAATAACGTATCCTAGATATTCACATATCATTAAGTTCCCTAGATATATCACATAGATATATAACGTATCCCTAGATATCTCACATGATAGGCAATAATAACTTATCACTATATATATATACATATAACTTATCCCTCTATATATACCATAGCATATAATTAGCCCTATATATCACCTATAGCATATAATATATCCCTATATATAATCAAATTATAGCATATTAACTGTCCTAGATATATCCACAATATCATATAACGGTTCCCTAGAGAATCACATATAATTTCATATAAGTATTCATAGATATATCACATATAGCATATAACTTAATACCTAGATATATACATATACATATAAGTTCACCATAGTATCTCACATATAGCATATAGTATCCCTAGATATATCACAATAATCACTAACGTATCCCTAGATATATCACCTATATCATATAACGTATCCCTAGATATCTCACATATAGCATATAACTTAATCCCTATATATATCACATATCATATAACTTATCCCTATATATATCACATATAGCATATAACTTATCCCTATATATCACATATAGCATATAACTTATCCCTATATATATTAACATATAGGCATATAACGTATCCCTAGATATCTCACATATAGCATATAAGTATCCTAGGATAAGTCACATATATCAAATAACGTATCCCTAGCTATCTAATATATCATATAACGTAGCCCTCGATATCTCACATATAGCAAAACTATCCTGATATATGCAAGAGATCATAAAAATTATCCCTAGATATATCACATAATCATAGAACGTATCCTAAGTATCGCAATATAGGATATAACGGATCCAAGATATCTCACATAAGCATATACGTATCCCTAGTATCGCACATATAGGATAAGAAATTATCCCTAATAATCACATATAGAAAAGCTTATCCCTAGATAATCACGTTATCCATTAACGTATCCCTGATAAAACACAGAACGCAGAGACGGAGCCGAGAGAGAGCAACAGAGAGAGAGAACGAGGAGCACCGAGAGATAGAGAGCACAGAGAGCAACGAAAGGAGACATGAGAGAGAGCACAGAGAGCAAAGAACGGAGCCCGAGAGGAGCGGAAGAGAGCAGGAAACGGCCCGAGAGAGAGAGCGCAAGAGAGCATAGGAACGGAGCCCGAGAGAGGCAACAGTAGAGCGGAAGGGAGCCCGAGAGAGAGCCACAGAAGCAGAGAACGGAGCCCGATAGAGAGCAAGAAGCGAGAACGGAGCCCGAGAGAGAGCACAGAGAGCCGAAGAAAGGAGACGAGAGAGCGCACAGAGAGCAGGAGGGAGCCCGAGAGGAGCACAGAAGCAGAGAAGGAGCCCTGAGAGAGATACTCTATCATATACGTATCCCTAGATAATATCACATATATCAATAACCTTATCTATATATATATCCCTATATTTCAATAACTTATCCTAGATACTTACATATATGTAAACTTATCCTAGATATATCAACCTATATCATATAACTTCTCCATATATATTCACATATCGCATATACTTATCCCTAATATCTAACGTATTCATAAACGTATCCCTAGATATATACATTATTATATAACGTATCCCTAGATATACACATTATATCATAAAAACTGACCCTTATAATATATATAACATATATCAAATAAGTAGCCCTAGATATATCACATCTATATCATATACGTTTCCCTAGATATAGCAATTATTATAAACGTTTCCCTAGATAATCACATATATATATTAACGTTTCCCTAGATATCGCACATATATCATATAACGTTATCCCTAGAGTCTCACAGATAGCATATAACGATCCCTAGATATATCACATATATCTATAACTTATCCCCTATTAGATAACATATATCATCTAAACGGTCCCTAGATATATCACATATATCATATAACGTTTCCCTAGAGTATCAATATTCATATAACGTTTCCTAGAGATCTAAATATTATCAGTATAAGTATTACTAGATATCGCACATATGCATATAACGTATCCCTAGATATTATCAATATATCATAAATAACTATCCTTATATATATAATAACATATTACATATACACGTAATCCTAGATATATCACATATATCAATAACGTTTCCCTATAATATTCACATATATAATAACGTATCCTAGATATATATATATCATAGAAAAGTATCCCTAGATATATCAAAATATTCATATAACGACAGGATCCCTAGAATATCACATAATCATATAACTATCCCATATATATAGTATACATATACATATAACGTATCCCTAGATAATCACATATTCATATAACGTTCCCTAGATATATCACATTAATATTCATAATAACGTTCCCTAAGATATCTCACTATACATCATAACGTATCCCTAGATATCCACAATCGCATATAACGTATCCTAGATATATCACATCTCTAATAATAACTTATACCTATATATATATCACATATATAAGATAAGTACCCCAGAATATATAACATATATCATATAAACGTTCCCTAGATATATCACATATATCATATAACTACCCTAGATAATCAACATATATCAGATAACGTATCCTAGAATATATCACAAATCAATACGTACAGGTATCCTAGATATATCCGTATATCATATAAAGTACAGTATCCCTAAACGTATATAACAATTTTTTATCATATAACGTATCACCTCAATATATCACAAATTATTAACGGATACCCCCCCCCCCCCACCCCCCCCCACCCCTCACCCCACCCCCCTAGTATATAAGTAGATCAGATAACGTTTCCCTAGATATTATCAATATATCATAGACGATCCCTAGATATATCACGGAATATATAACGTTAAGATCCCTAAATATAGAACAATATTATAAACGTATCCCTGATAAATACATATATCATATAACGTAATCCTAGATATAATCGTATATAATATAACGGATCACTAGATTATATCACGATATCCATAAAGTATCGATATATATCCGTATATCATATAAGTGATCCTAGATATATCAGTTATAATATAACGTATCCCTATATATATCACGTATAGAATATAACGTATCCCTAGTATATCAAGTATATCATATAACGACAGATCCCTAGATAGATCACGATACTCAATATACGTCTCCCTAGAGATATCCACATCTAATATAAAAATCTTGTGGGTATTTACCAAAGTAGTGTTAATTCTTGAGCCAGTGTGGTAAATGTGCAGGAGCTTATCTGGACTTTGAAAAAAGCCCTTATGCAGTGTTTTTTCAACCATGGGTCCTCGGAATCTTTGGTTCCCCGGACGTTCCACGCTCCCCGGAATTTTCTGGTAATTTGAAAAACTGTATCAAATACAGAGAATGTACAATGCATCTAATCTCCAGATGCGTATTGAGAGGGTTGGGGTCCTTACAACTGCATCTCATCTCAGAAGCACTTAGAGAGGGGGGTGGGGTTCCTTACAATGCATCGTGATTAAGAGCGCCTATAGAGAGGTTGGGGGTCATCACCCCCCCCCACCCCTCCACCCCCAATGCAGTCTGAATTCAGAGCGACTATTAGAAGAGGGTGGGGTGTCCTATCAACTGAATCTAATCTCAGACGCCGTATTAGAGAGGGTTGGTGGTTCTTAAATGGCATT
The DNA here is from genome assembly GCA_036426205.1 of Ascaphus truei. NCBI lineage: Eukaryota > Metazoa > Chordata > Amphibia > Anura > Ascaphidae > Ascaphus > Ascaphus truei. Next base: position 66,817 of record WSYH01001606.1, on the reverse strand, counting down.
AATCTCAGACGCGCTAATATAGAGAGGGTGGGGTTCCTTACAATGTCATTGATCTCAGACACTATTAGAGAGGGTTGGGGTTCACTACAATGCTATCTGGATATCCAGACATTATGAGAAGGGTTGGGGTCCTACACTGCATACTGATCGCAGCTGCCTATTAGAGGGATTGGGGTTACTTACAATGCATCTAATCTCACGCTAGGAGGGTGAGTGGTTCACGCATCTGGATCTAGTATTAGAGAGGGTTGGGGTTCTTACTCAAGTGAGGAATCTGATCGCGATGCCGCTATTAGAGAGGGTTGGGGTCCTCACAATGCATCTGAATCATGGCGAATCTATTAGTAGGAGTTGGGGTCCTCATACAATGCATCAGTATCATGCAGGCATATTAGAGGAAGGGTTGGGGTTCCTAACGCATCTGATCACGCGAATATAGAGAGGGGTTGGGTTCACTTACAATGCATCTGATTAAGTTGCGTATTAGAGAGGTGGGTTCGATTATTGGGGTCCTTACAATGACAATCTAAATCTCAGACGCACTATTAGGAGGGTTGGGGTTACGTAACTGCATTGATCTCAGACCAAAAGCGCTATTAGCGAGGGTTGGGGTTCATTACAATGTATCTGATCTCAGACACTATTAGAGAGGGTTGGGGTTCATTACAATGCATCTGATCTCAGACACTATTAGAGAGGGTTGGGGTTCCTTACAATGCATCTGATCTCAGATGCGCTATTAGAGAGGGTTGGGGTTCCTTACAATGCATCTAATCTCAGACGCACTATTAGAGAGGGTTGGGGTTCCTTACACTGCATCTGATCTCAGACGCGCTATTAGAGAGGGTTGGGGTTCCTTACAATGTATCTGATCTCAGACACTATTAGAGAGGGTTGGGGTTCATTACAATGCATCTGATCTCAGACACTATTAGAGAGGGTTGGGGTTCCTTACAATGCATCTGATCTCAGATGCGCTATTAGAGAGGGTTGGGGTTCCTTACAATGCATCTGATCATAGGAGTTGCTATTAGAGAGGGTTGGGGTTCCTTACAATGCATCTGATCATAGGAGTTGCTATTAGAGAGGGTTGGGGTTTCCTCAGAATTTCACTTGGGGTTCCTTAACCAAAACTATCTTGGAAAGCACTGCCTTATGTATACATGTAATAATAAATATTCCCAGACTGTGTGGGTAAATGAAATGGCCGTGAATAAGGCTATCCACCACCCTCAGTGTAATGAAGAGGCTCATTGAGTTTTTAATAAGTCTTAACCTCCTGAGTTGCTTTGATTTCATTAAACATAATAATCTTTACATGAGCCACAGTGTCAAATGATGTGTAACTACCGTGTTATCTTTTTCTCATCTGGCTCATTGAAAGACATGTTTATACCAGCTAACTATATGAAGAGATCTCTGTGATAATGATATCTCTTGCTGGGGCTGTCCCTACTCACACTCACATTAGGAGGAATATTCTACGTCACTGAACAATTACAGGCTTTGGTTTCAAGACTTTATTGGAAAACACCAGAAATAAACCTCCTGTGCATTGTGGAGATATATAATTCCAGCGGTGCTCAGGTTTCACTGCGGCCTGAACAAATAACCCTGCCATTTTCCCTTTCCATTTGTGTGTTAAACTCGCTGAGCAGAGGCGTCAGAGTGCTTGTTTTGCTGCCTTCGGTGTGTGATGACTCTGGAGATTCCTTCCCCTTCTGGTCCCTCTCTCCCATCTTCTGTCACCCCCTCTACTCCTTCCCACTCCTCTACCTTGCCTCATACCTCTCCCCCATTGCCTCAGCGCGTACCCCGCAGGTCTCGCATACCCACGCGGTCCCTGAGCCCGTGCTATGATGCTCCCCGCTCCCTCTCTCCCGCGGTGCCCGCATTGCCTCCTCCTGCTGTGTCCTCTACCTCCTTACCCTCTTCCAATGTGGCATCTGCGGCGCGGCGCTCCGCGCGCCTGGTTGTACGTCTGGTACGTGCCCCCTCTTAGCCCACGGAGGGCGTGCGCACGCGCTCCTCCTCTGGGCGCCGTGATGCGGCTGCGGCTCCCTCTCGTTCCCTAGGGGCCGTTTTCCTGGTGCAGCCAGTGCGTCTCCTCCGCCCACGGAGGGCGCGCGCGCATCCCTCTCCTCTGGGCTCGGTTTCCCCGCTGCTTCCTCCCCTCACTCCTTGCGGGCTGTCTCTGTGCTGCAGCCTGCGCGCGCGGACCCCCACCTTACAGAGGGCGCGCGCACACGCTCCTCTTATCCTGGCTGTCATGTCTCCGCCTCCCAAACCCTGCAGGCCCTTCCCCTGTCTGTCCCTTCTGTCTCCTCTTCTCTCCCTGACCTATCCCTATTGTCTCCCACTTCTCTACTCCTCCCCTCTTTCCTATTGGTGTTCCCTCCTTTATTACCCCTATCTGTCCACTTCTTCCTCACTCTGCATAGTTCCTGTTTCCCTGTGTGTACCTGACCTATGCTGTGCTCCCTCTACGTCCTTGCTGTTTCCCTGTACCTGTATGCTCTTGGATTTCCCTGGCTCCTGACTCCTGCTTGTCCTGGACTACTCTGCTCTCTGGTACGCCTCTGAACCTTGCTACGCCCTTCACTACGTTTACCTCTGGCTTCCTAGGACCTGGCTTGTACACTGCCGATTCTACTCTCTCTACCCCTGGACATTGGCATACGGACACGACTATTCTCACGGACACCCCCAAGCGATGCAAGTATAACAACAACTCTCTTCCTACAGGCCCAGCAACGCTATACCACACTCCGGGCTTGCTCCCACTGCTGTGGGTGTGTGGTGTCATACCGTTCCCACCTCTGTATTGGGGTCCTGCCAGGTCTGCGGGCATACAGGCGTGACATTGTGAGATCTTTTATAGATGCAGTGCTGCTGGTGTGATTGCGAAAGAGAAGTGACTCAGGGTCTCCCGAGCATTCCTGATTGTGGTAGAACATTCAATAATGACACGTGTAATAGTTGAACAAATATTGATTTCACCCAGAGTCAAAATCTGAGAAATAAACAAAAATCTCTGATCTTTGGTTCTCCGTTCTTAACCTTCACTGTGACTCAAATGAGGACAGACTATGGGTATGTAAGATTCAATTCAGATGTCCATTTGGGTCATGGTTGAACCCTAGCACGCCAATGTGTCCGGAGACGATGTGTGACTTCATTCATGTACTTATATGCAAATAAAGCTGTGTTTATATACATTGAAAGATGCATCAATAAGCACAGCTCAAAAAACATTCATTTTTCTTTCTTGTCTCTGTGTTAAATGTAACAAAAACTTCCAACAAATGCCTCCCAGATCTGGGGTTTGAGGAGTTTATTCCCAATCTCTTTTGGTGGAGATTTTTTGCAAATTAAACATAGAATCAACTTTATGCCACATGCATTATTTATACTCTGTCTGTGCATATATATATATATATATTTTTTTTTTAAATTTATTTTATTTATTTATAAAATGTTTTACCAGGAAGGAATACTGTACATTGAGAGTTACCTCTCATTTTCAAGAATGCGTATATGTATATATATGCACCCCCCGGAGGAAGATCCCCCTGTGGGATCGAAACGTTGGACTTCTGTGCTTTGTGTTTTAATACACTTACGGAATTTACCTGTCTGAGTGCTGTCTCCTTTTTGCCAGTTTCTGGTAATGTATGCTTTTGTTATCTTTATGGGATATGCACCAGCCCATTCAGGATACTATATTGGAGTGCCTGTGAAATCTTTTTCAACATATATATATATATATATCCCAAAAAAAAAAAAAAAAATGATACAGCGCCTCTAATATATCCTAAACAAAGCTGTGAAAAATTATCCTGAATGTGATAGCACTCAATGGGGTGGTATGAAGTAAGCTAATAAAATACTATGAACCATATATTTCAAAGATACATAATATTGGTGGCTATAGCAACAATTGTAATAAAAAATTGCAATAAAAAATAATAAAAATCGTTTCCACAATAGAAAAGAATAATTAGAACTAAAAAACCTTTAAAAAGTCCTTTGAAAAAATACAGTCCTGTTCCGAAATAAATGTCACTAGGTGATTTGCAGCCCGTTTCAAGGGTTCACTACTCCCTGAGATACCTATGAAAAAGAAAAAAGAAAACAGGTGCACACCTAGTGCATTAACGTAATAACAAATGTTTATAGACCATTAAAATCAACAAATGCCCACTCACAAGAGTACAGATAAAAATAGCGGGTATGAGATTGGCTCTCATGTGCCAGAAGTGCCGTCAGGATAGAGTCATGGCGTCCACTCGCGTCTCTCCTTCGTGTATTCAGGTACAGGAAGTGATCATGGGCAAGTGACGGCTTCTCACAGACCACGCCCTACGCGTTTCGTCATCTATGATGACTTCATCAGGGGAACCATGATGAAGTCATCATAGATGACGAAAACGCGTTAGGCAGTGGTCTGTGATAAGCCGTCACTTGCCATGATCATTTGCCACTGCTGGTCAAAGAATATTGGTTCCTGCTCCCCGTGATTTATTGCTGGCATAAGAACTGGAGTGTGTGTTGCTGGTTTCCGAGGGACTTCCTGTGTCGGGCGCGGTTCGGAGAGACGTCACTCCGTACCTGAATACACGAGGGAGAGACGCGAGTGGACGCCAATACTCTACTCCTGACGGCACTTTGGCACATGAGAGCAATTCATACCCGTATTTTATTGTACTATTGGGAGTGGCATTTGTTGATTTTAATGGTCTATAACATTTGTTATAAAGTTAATGCTAGGGGTGACGCATGTTTTGTTTTTTTATATATACTATATATATAAGCTATTAATAGTATATATATATATATATATATATATATAGATATAGATAATATATATCGTGTGTGTGTGGTATGTGTATTATAAGATATGTGAATTATATATATTATTATATATATATTATATCATATATATATATCTATATATCAGGTGGGTGTGTATGTGTGTATAATATATATATATACTATAAACACACACACAACAACACACACCACACACACACACATCACACACACACACACACCACCCACCACCACACAACAACACACACCCACAACCCACACACAAACAAACACTAGTGTGTGTGTATATATACACAGTTATGTGAAAAGAAAGTACACCGTCTTTGAATCAATGGTTACATATCAGGACATAATAACAATCATCTGTTCCTTAGCAGGTCTTAAAATTAGGTAAATTATTTATTTATTTATAAAATATTTTACCAGGGAGTAATACAGTGAGAGTTACCTCTCGTTTTCAAGTATGTCCTGGGCACAGAGTTAAGACAAATAATACATAGTTACAAATACAGTTACATAATGAGCAGGGTATACATTATATACAAGACATTGCATGCACAGTTAAAGATAATTTATATTATGGGTGAATGAAACAGTTACAGACCAGGTTAAAATGTGAGACAGCCTTAGATTTGAAATAACTTAAACTGGTGGTGGATGTGAGAGTCTCTGGTAGGTTGTTCCAGTTTGGGGGTGCACGGTAAGAGAAGGAGGAGCGGCCGGTAAGAGAAGGAGGAGCGGCCGGATACTTTGTTGAGCCTTGGGACCATGAACAGTCTTTTGGAGTCAGATCTCAGATGATAAGTGCTGCATGTGGCAGGGGTGAGGAGCTTGTTCAGGTAGCTGGGTAGCTTGCCCATGAAGAATTTGAAGGCAAGATAGGAAAGGTGAACTTTGCGCCTAGACTCGAGTGATGACCAATCTAGTGCTTTGAGCATTTCGCAGTGATGTGTGTTATAGTTGCATTGGAGATACAACCTCAGAGGAACAACAACACATGACATTACACCGTGTCATGATTTATTTAACAAAAATAAAGCCAAATGGAGAAGCCATGTGTGAAAAACTAAGTATACCTTATGATTCAATAGCTTGTAGAACCACCTTTAGCAGCAATAACATTCTCTTGGAATGTTATCTGTGCTTGTCCCATTCCAAGAGACACTGTTTTTAAGTATACCCTTTGCTTGCTTCATTCATTGTAACACCGCCGGAAGAAGAGATCAGTGTATCTCGAAAGCTCGCACAAATAAAAGCATTTAGAACGGTATCGTCTATTTATTTTTTGATTATTGAAGCTCGGCTAACACGGTACTGACACCTCTACATGGATATATATATATATATATATATATATATATATATA